>JABCJY010000471.1:0-179879 GCA_013184415.1 Fusarium concolor
GTTAAATATCAAGCGAGCATAGGATAGCGATCAAGCATAATTTTAACTGCCAGTAAATGCAACATTCAGCCAGTGTGATCGCTCTTGATGTTCATACTACGTGATTTCAAGGTCACAAAATGATCAGATAATGTTATAAGCAATCGAGTTTTTATTAAATACGCTGAAGTAGTACTCGGATATCTTCGCTCAAGTCAACTCAAGCCCCCCTTAAATCCGCCTTCATGACCAGCATGCCCCCATTGATCGATCATCTCACTCACAGCCCCTCCTCAAATCTGCTCCTGGGTAGAATCAGCGCCAGCAAATCCAAGCAGAGCGTTCCATGTATCGGCAGTGCTTCGGTCTCGTGTTCCCAAAGACTCAATCTCAGCCTGGGCACTCTCACAGGCAGCCACGGCGTCGGCGCTTGCGTCGCAGACGTTGGTGAGCTGGTCGCAGATGCGGTTGGTGATGATGTTGGGATTGAGAGCTTCTTGTTGACCATCAGCGATGAGAGGATCTTGAGGGATGAAGGTCAACTCGTCAGCTGGACGACCGTTGAGACCACCGATGAGAGCCATGGTAGGCTGGCAGACACCGAAGTCAAGGGCACCAGCATTACCGCCAGCATCGCCGCCAGCGTTTCCACCGTTACCAGCATTGTCATCGGCGTTATCTCCAGCGGCGCCATCCTGGTTGTTCTGGTTTCCATTGTTGCCATTGCCATTTCCATTTCCATTTCCATTTCCGTTGTTTCCATTGTTGTTTCCGTTACCGTTACCGTTATTGTTACCGTTATTATTTCCATTGTTGGCATTATCGTTGTTTCCGTTGTTGTTCTGATTTCCATTGTTGCCGTTGTTATTGCCATTGCCATTGTTTCCGTTATTGCCGCCATTGTTAGCATTATCGTTGCCTCCATTGTTGTTATTGTTGTTTCCATTGTTGCCATTATTGTTACCGTTACCAGCGCCAGTATCGGTATCGGTACCATTGTTAGCACCGGCACCGGCACCGGCACCAGCACCGTCATCCTGGCCATCATCTTGACCAGCGCCACCAGCGGCAGCACCGTCTTGGCCGTCAAGTTCGACATTCTCTCCATCAGCGCCAACAGCTGTGAAGGTGCTAAATCCTTGAGCAATCATTACCTCAGCTTGTGACAAACCGGTAGCATCGAAAGGGTTTGCGACTGAGGCAGCTGAGTTGGTGTTCTCGGTGTCAGCGCCATCAACGGCAGGGTCAACGAGAGGGACAATTCCTCGAAGGGCAGCAGTGGCTGGTAGACTGGGATCAGCGCAGACAAAAGGTCTGTCAACGGCTGAGGGGTTGAAGTTGGTCTCGGCTGCGACAAGACCAATAGCTGCGTCGAGAACTTGCTGGTCAGTTCCCAACTCGGTGATCATCTGATCAGCGATGGTAAGCTGAAGGATGTTAGTCGATATGTTTTCAGAGGAACTCAATATAACATACCTTGTCACAAGGACTAGCGGCAGCAAGCAAAGCGCCGGGAATGCTACCAGCAATAGTGGCAGCGACACCAGGGTCACCGAAGCCAGCATCACCAAGTGCCTGGACGGCAGCAACAGGCTCCTGCTCCTGGTTGAATCGAGCCTCGGCATAAGCCAGAAGAGCGGCAAGGATAATAGTCTTCGAGAAAGCCATGGTTGATGTTTTGTTGCTTAAGTGATAGTAACAAGTAGGAAGGGTTGCTGAAAGACAAGTGAGTATTTGGAGCAAGCAACCAACCAGCGGTGCAAAAGAAGGTATTAAAAATTGAAGGAGTGGTCGAAACGAATGCGTTCACAGAACGGCTGATAGAAACAAGAAAAGGGAAAAGAGGAGCAGATGCTAAGAAGAGGCTTGTGTGAGTGATGATGATGAGAAACTCAAACTCTGGATGACAGATCGTCTCACTTATATAGATGTTTCTCCCGTTGTTATCACATAGCTAATTTCAAATAAGGTCGAATAAGCTTGAATCAATGCAATCTTGACAGCCAGCCTGAACCTCGCTCGTTACGGCGATCATACGTGACCTGCTACCATATTGTTTGACGAAACCATATCAGTAAGCGCCGTTTCCCACTTGAGGTTCTGTCCAGGTCTATGAGACACCTGGAACTGGGCTTGGCGTCTCATTGTTGAGTGTTTATATCGAGGAATATAGTATAGACTATAGGTGCTTATTGAGATAGCCTATAGTTCCCAAGAGTCTGGGCCATGGCCAAGCGACAGGCATGTGTCGCAAAAAGTCTCCTCCGTGAGTCCGAAGCATCACAGGTCTCGGGTACGGAAATCCCGATCCCCTTAGCGCATCAAATAATCCCTTTCAATAGAGAGAAATTGAAAAGACGGGTACGCCCAAGATTGAAGGAAGACTGCAAAGATCTCGAAAAAACATAATCCACATAAAGTTTTATGAAAACAGTAGATCATGATGGACTCAACTCTCCAAGATCCGAGGCTATTGTTGCTCACAAAGAAATTCAGAGCGCTGTATCTCATCCGCTTGACCTCTAATTCTTTTAGACCTCACTCGAGTCTAACACAATTGCAGTTGGAAATTGCCAAGTCTATACCCTCCACGCAAAGACTGTGACCGGCAAAGAAGACTTCCGTGTTTTTTGGTGGTTTCGGTTGCGGTTCGCTTGAGTATCCTTGTAAATAGTTCAGCCAAATGTGTTGGTGGTGTGAAACACTACCGAAACCACTAGACTCCATTGTTCGTTCTTGTCATCAGAAACAACACTTGTAAACCCCCAGAAATGTCTGTGCTAAGCGCCGCCAGTCTGGAACGGTGTTTGTTGTGTTTATGTTGTGAGCTTTGATAATTGCTTTTGCATCTAGATTGCTTCACCATCAACAGAATGGCGGTACATGCTCAGCCATAACATAATGCTCAAATGGCAACAATGCGCGTGAGTTTCACTGGGCAAGAGTCGATTTATTATCTTCTGGCCATATCAGGAATTCGTCAATAGACCATGGGCTGCCGCTGAGAGTTGTTGGAGGTGTTTCGGTGCTCGCATACCCTGAACCAGCAACTGATTCATCCAGAGCTGCGCAGTCGAAGTCTTGGTCCAGAGTTCCAAAGTCCAGTTTATCAATCCAGCTTGTTTCTTCTCCTGTTTCTGACAAATATTGGACACCTTGACCTTGTCGTTGTTTTCTCAGATACTCTGTTGGTGTCAGACCAACACACTTCTTAAACACCCGATGGAAGTGCCACTTGGACAACCCAGACTGCCTCGCCATCTGACTTAAACTCAGCCTGACTTCTGTATCGCCCTGTTTCTCTGTTTGTTGTTGCACAAAGGCACGGATCTTTCGCACGGCAGCTTCCTCAGGCATGAACCCTGCTATCTCTGGTTTACAACGTTTGCATGGGCGAAACCCAGCCATCTGAGCGTCGTAGCCGTGGGTGAAGAATGATACGTTTGCTCGACGTGGAAGACGGGCTTTGCAGATTGGTCGACAGAATATCTTTGTGGTGCGCACGGCATATACAAAGAAGCCGTCAGCACTGGTGTTGCGTGAAGCGACTGCATCCCAACGCGACGTGTCGTCTTCAAAAGGGAGGACAAAGCTCAGATCCGTGCCAAGACCAAGTGTTTCTGTATCCATCGTAAAGTATTATTGATGATTGAATAAGTACCTAGGTAGCCAAGTTTGAACAAGTCGAAGCTGAATCAAAGGTGGCGATCTAAGTAAGGCAGGTGGGATTAGTGGGGCATTGCTATCAATATGACCAATAGTATGACAGATCCTGTATGGCAAGAGCGTCTTGAAGTAGAGACTTCCTCTAAAAAGCAAACAAATACTAAAGATCAAGATTAGGTAGGTACAAGCCTGTGGCATACATTTGCTTAGTCGCTTTTGTGTCACAATATACCTGGTTCATTCGCTTTAAAGCTAAAGGCGCCTCAGCTGAGTATATAGGCCAGGCTACCGGCTTTGCACACACGATCTATCATGATACATCCTTGTCGCATACTCATCCAATCAAGTATTATTGAAGACAGGGGCCGCGACCAGCTGCGCCTACGAAGGCGCATTCGAGATCGACATGAGGATGCCTCACTGCCCTTTACATTCTCCAATTTCAGCTCATCTATTCTTTTGTTTAATCTATGTGATTCAGAAGCCCTTAACTGGCTTACCTGTGATTCAGAAGCAGAAATGGAAGCCCTTGGAGCTGCCGCAAGCATCGCGCAATTTGTTGCACTGTCCCTCAAGTGCGTCAAGGAAGTTCACAACACCCTCTCAGCGATCAAAGACGGACCAGCCGTAGTGCAACTTCTGGCCAGAGATTTTCTCTTCTTGCACGATATTCTCCAGCAACTTGCCCAATCACGTATTGCCTCTGAGAACCCAGCTCTTGTTATAGATATCAAGGAATGTATCGAATATCTTTGCTCGAGAGCGGAGAAGATCGTGGAATTACAGATCACCCCAGCTGATACTAACAAAACGGGCCGTCGTATCTGGAAACAACTCAAGGTCGTCGTGAGCGAGAATGACATAAATCGCATCAGAAGTGAAATCAGCCAACTTGCCGATATCTTAAGTCTTCGAATAAGTGGTTTCTCAAGGTTAGTCTATGTCCATGGTGGCGCTGAGTGAGAACGAGACAGAAATAAGGGGGCAATATCACTGACACTCGATAGTAATGCTATTTTCGATCTAAAAGACGAAGCTCTGCAAACGCGTCAACAAATCCAGTCGATGAACGACTCGGTACAGGCTCAACTTCGATCGCACGAAACAAATTTCCTGGCCTTCGAGAAAAATCTGACGACCACATTCAATCAAGAATGTACCGGCCTGCAAGGTACCCTGTCATCAATAAAGCAAACCATCGACTCGACATCATCTATCTCTGCTTCTGATTCCACCTCTATGCTCTCATTACTCAATGATATTAAGAATATCTTAATTTCAGAAGATAAGGGAAAAGAAAAAACCGCGGACGAATCGAATGGGTCTCAAAATCAAGCTATGTTAGAGTGTATCGATCGTCTCTGCGCCTTGATTGACGAAAAGCGAGATGCTGTTAACGTCTATGCTGAGGACGATGGGCTGGCTGAGTCTGCAATCGACGACTTGCAGACACTTCTCAAGTATTTCCGAGGAGGGAAACACTCTCAGGCGCAAGATCGACTACAGAAAGGACTTCGCCGGTTCGGCCGGTCTTTTGGGCAGAACAAACTGTTTATTAACTCCTTAGGTAAGTTTCTTAACATCATAGGCTCAGTCATATCCAAGCCAGCATTGTTTGCTAATTTAAAAGGCGTTGAAAATGGTCGAGTCGCTGGCATCATCCTGGACCAGGAAAGAATTTATGAAGAAGCAGATGTCGGAGTGGGAAAGGTCAGCCTTGCGGTTCATAAACGAAAGCGAACAGTCCTTAAAGGATCCGACAGAAGAACCGCCAAATCAAGCCATGGAGTTCTGACTGACTATAAAATGTCATTGTCTTTCTTACCTAATGGAAAAGGCAACCAACACATGCTGGTAGCCTCTCTAATGCAAAGAGAAGTTGTGCCAGGAGGTGTTTCATCTATTTCGCGATTACAAGTAAACAGAGTTCTCCCAAAAGACTCACCAGTTTTCAAACTCGTGCGAGAAGGCAAACTTCAAGACCTTCTCCAAATGTTACAGGTTGGAGAAGCATCTCTTCGAGACCACGATGAAAACGGTGCCTCCTTATTGTTTGTGAGTATACGTACCCAACTGAAAATTAGCAACTTTAACATGAAGTCAACAGTATTCGTTAGATCAGCCTGAGATGTGCAAGTTCCTGCTTGACGAGGGACTTGACGTAGATCATGTTACTTCTAAAAGACTGTAAGCTATCTCTTTGATGGATACCTACCTAGACACTCGGACTAATCATCTAGAAGCAATTGCCTGCAATTTTATAGAGTTGGGACCGACAGTCAATTACTACAGACCGAACGCAATTCTGTCAATGCATGCCGCAGATTGTTGTTGGAGGCCGGAGCTGACCCGACCTATAAAGAGATGAGTTCAACCTTTCTCGATGAGATATCGACATATTCGGAGGATCTGGTAAGTCTCCAAAAAAGAAATTTCCATTGGATTGAAACACTTGGTTAATTATCCAGGAAACTCTCGATTTAGTTTGGAACTCTGGGCTCATCACTCCGTTCGCAAGTCTACATGATTGGCGCACCCGCGATGGCATGACACCTTTTCTTCGGGCTTGCATACGTCACCGCAATCGAATAGATGTTATGCGTCACTACTTAGCCATGGGCGCGAACATTCATGATAGAACAAATGAAGGAGAGAATTGTCTTCACCTGGTCATTGAAACTCTTCACTCTCCGAAGGAAAACCTGGAAAGTCTCGTATATCTTCTACGGCAAGGAGCAGATCCTCATGCTAGAAACAACCAAGGAATATCTGTCTCTGAAAAGGCATATAATATGACAGGCACGCGAGATGAGCCGCTCGGAAGTCATGGCGATATTTGGGACGCGGCGCTGCACACTTGCGGCTACGATATTGCGCATTTCCGCTCAAGTCGGAGACCGAGATATGACCCGTGGTTGACACGCGAAGACTTCGAGAAACTTTGGATAGGAAAGGAAGACCAATGCCCCTACTGGGACGACAAACCGTGGTCGCCTTCGAAGATCGGAGACGATGATTCTGACAGTGTTGCACGCTTCTGTGTCTCAGATGTCGAAATATCTGAAGATGAGGACCAGTTGGAAAATAGCTACACGCAGGATGAGTGGTTGAGCTCTGAGGATGAAGACGGAGGGGCGTTGTTGTGACCACTAGGAGTAACTCACGACAATAATTTGAGTTGACCTTAACTAGGATATTGAAGGAAATCATAAGGGAAAAAACATAAAGTTAGAGTTCCTGAGTAAGAGCGTCAGAGAATTCAATCGCGCGAGCGACATTTCTTGTTTCAAAATGTTCATTCGGGGGAAGTATATAGCTATGGCAAGTTACATCTCAGACTTTGCATAGAACATCCAGATCACTCCGTCGGTATAACTCATAGCCTTTCCGATACCGCGCCTGTTCAGTTTTCAATCTCTACCCATACCAAAAATTATCATGCATTTTGGCGCTTCTTATAGGCGTCACTCAGAGGCGGATTTCTTCTGCGATGCGTTCAATACAGGTGACCCTATGTTTAGATTGAACACAGGAGGGTTCGATGCAGGCCTGGGTGCGGGAGATGGACTCGGAGGCGTCATATGCGGATGAGTACCAAAAGGACTGTTCGCATGACTACCCAATGTCGAAGGCATGAGAGAAGGGGTGTAATGGCCACCAAGGGTTGCCATGGTAAACGGCTCTTCAGTTGGAGTCGAAGTCGAGGTCGGCATGAATCCTCCACTGGCACTCAGCGCGGGAGAGTGGCCCAGCTGTTGCAGATAAAGGTTTTGTAGCTGGGGTTGGTTCATAGGCAAGCGGTATTGCTGGCCTGAAAAAGCAGAAGGATGAGTCGAGCCGGAGGGAAGGCGACTTTGGTTATGCATGGCGATCGCCGCAATGGACTCTTCGGCAGTTCCAGTTTGACGCTCGAAGCGAGCTGTCGTGTGAGAATTGTTCAAGTTGAAACTGTGCTGATTATCTCTCTTCAAGGGGCTAAAATCCTGGCCCAAAGGCATATGCTCATACAAATGATTTACTCGGCTGAATAGGTGCGCGGGGACTTGAGTCTGGCTGGAGGGGCTCAATGCAGGCATTTCCATCACCGGCCGGCTCAACGCAGGAGCTTCCCTTACAGGCTGATTATTTGTGGTGGCTTGCAGTTTCAGCTGGGCGAATGTTCCTGGTGGAAAAGATGGCTTCATCGGGACGGTATCTGGGAGGGTGCTTTCAGCTGTTTCGGCCTGGTTCTGCTGCTGACAACCTGGAGAAGCACGTCCATGTTTCATCTGGTCAGAGCTCTCTTTAGACTCTTGTGAGGAAGGCAGTGCGGAAGATGACCATGATGGAGTGGACAACTCAGTCGTATGAGCGAGTCGAGGCCGTTTCGAATTATCACTCGAGTATGAAGGCGGATGAGGGGAATCAGGTCGTTCTTCAACGCTGATGGTTGTCTGCCCAGAAGACGGAGCGGCCCTCTTTTTGAAGTTCCCAAGCGATTGTTGGCATGGGGGTCCAACCTGACGGCGTCTCGGTTTCTTCTCGGTTGGCGGCAGTGGTGTACTCGGAAGCTGAACCTGATTCGCTTCCTTGACTGTTGGCATAGAACTCAACAGCTGTGTTCGTTGAGAGCTGATAGACTCGACACTTCGTCGCCTCTGAGGCTTCAATCTCTCGATCGATGCGTCGAACTCACTTAACTCTGGGGGCGGAGTGGGTTCTGACATTCCCATTTTGAAGGCCGCTGGTATTGTGTTCTTCAAGATCCAGTCTAGCAAAACTTGAGCGATCTCATCGCTATTGGTCTCGAGAAACATCAGGTGCCCGTTACCAAAGATCTGTCGATCCTCAAGTTTGATCCAGTCACATTTAACACCAGCCTGCATCATGAAACTTGCTGTTGCCCAGTCATACATGCCATGCGAGCTGGCATGCGCAGTGACAATAGCATTGGCAACCTTTTTGATGTTGATGAGTTTACGACCTTTTTTAACTTGCATGAAGCACTCGCTTTTTCCATCGCGCGAAATAACACGGGTTATATCGAGCGGATCTCTCTCGGGATGGTCAAAGCCTTGATGAGGATTTGCTGGAGGATCGTAGGTAAGAGGGATATCAGCCAGTCCATAAATACGGCTTCCTTCTTCAAATTTAATGAAGGGAGTGTACTCGCGGTAAGGGTTTCCTTCTTTCGGCAACGCTGTGCCGAAAGGAGGTCCTGAAGGTTCCAGAGCGATGGCACCGGCGACGAGATCAGGCTCGACATCAGTAGCTAACCAAGCCGCGGTTCCGCCTGATCCTTCACCGACGAGGATCGACTTTCCGATATGACACAGAAGTGCTTGGAGGGCATTCTGGGCAAGGGACTGGCGCTCGACTTTGTTGAGGTGAAGTGTCACCAATGAAGCACAGTATTTGGCGAATATGGGGTCGCCACGCTGTCCGGTCTGTGCGATGTCAGCGCTGCCGCAAGAGAACCTCGATTTTCTTTACTCACACCGGGCCATTTGTTATGAAACCGAGCCTTTTCATATTGGAGAGGGACATTGGGCTCCCGTGGGACACCTGGGGCCGTAAGGCTTGACTCGATTCCTCGTGCTGGTATTGTACTCGAGCTCGTGCCAACGTCACGATGGGTGTAGTGAGATGGGGTTAAAAAGTTGGAGCGACCGGAAGGAGGCAAGTCAACAATAAAGACTTGGAAGCCTTTGTTCAGAAAGAATGAGGCCCATCCAGGCTGGCCATCTGGCTTGGTCGTCTAGACCTGTAGAGAGTCAGCATCATTCACCTCTTGAAGTAAATTTTGTTGCTCACCTGACCAGTGTGGAAGTCTCCATGGATGAGGACGATGGGATAAGGATAGAGCCTCTCAGCGGGCTCCAGGCACTCGACGTACATCTGACCGACGATA
The DNA here is from genome assembly GCA_013184415.1 of Fusarium concolor. Lineage (NCBI taxonomy): Eukaryota > Fungi > Ascomycota > Sordariomycetes > Hypocreales > Nectriaceae > Fusarium > Fusarium concolor. Next base: position 9,536 of record JABCJY010000471.1, read on the forward strand.
TTTGTAACCGTCGCAAGAGTCGCACCCATGCGCCAGTCAACGTTGACGAATAAAGTAGTCCGACTGCACATGGCTTCTTTGTTCTGAATTCCCAGGTCTTTTGCTCCATGCTGAAGGGAGGGGAAGTCGCAGCTTTGGGGGTCTTCACGCTGGCGATCGGATGGTTTTGGGCGACTCGACCGGTCCCCCGAGGACTTCTCGCTTGACGATTGAGGATGTCGATTCATCTTGAGTCTTTTGCTCAGAAGTTGTGTCCCGTAAACAGAAACGCCTAGATCCGAATCTTGAACGCCTCCAAGTCGCTAAAGCTGTGCCGGTAAAGACGTCTCGAAATGACAGCGATTTGTTAAAAGAGAAAGACTGATCCGTAAGGCTGGAGGTAAATCTATCCGCAGGCGGAGAGCCTTGTAACTCCCTTAGAGAAGAAGAGTTAGCGGTGTTGGTGGTGGTTAAGAGGGGAGAAGTTGACTTGCTCGAGCAGCCTGAAAAAAGAGGCAGAGAGCGAAGTGTCCGGATTTCCAGTAAGGACGACGCTGAGGCGAAAATCACCTCATGCGCCCAACAGTAACACCCGGTATTTTGCAATATTTCGCTGCATCCAAATTTTGTCTGGTGTGAGAAAGTGGCCGAGATGAAAGGGTGATGTTGAAAGGAGCGAGTGGCTGCGTTGCTCGCGAGCGGGGGATGAAAGAAGAGCAGCAAATTTCGAAGTTCGAACGAGACGAAAACAAAGGCTCCCTTTGAACCAAGATCTCTCAGCCTAGCCACTGCCAATTAATCACTGTCAGTAGGTAACAGCTGCTTAGCAATGTTGTCTACCTGACAATATCAATAGTGACGCACCTCCCATCATCTATTGAACGAAACCGGATTAAACCTATCCTTTTGATTTTTTTTTTTTTTTTTTTTTTTTTTGTATCAGGCTGTTTTCCCTATCTATAAACAGGGGCGGTCACCTAGCCCTTTGAGCAAATTGGCCATGATATCAGAGCAGTCAGCTCTACCAACTCAACCACATAGCAATATGATAATCCCCACAACAGCTAATCCTTGTTTTCCCTTACATCAAATGATCCGGTGCAGCTCTTATGGCGAGGTCGGCTCAGGAGCATCGTCCTTCATGTCCGGCACCCAGCCCTTCGGCCTCTCACTCCCTCTCACCACAAGGCCGTAGCCCAACTTCTCAACCTTCTTGACACTCTGCCTCATCGCACCCATCTTACCTCTCCAGTCTTTAGTCGGCACATCCGGCAGAATCTCAAACTCACATCCAAGCTCTTGAATGTCACTCATGATGTTGCGTCCCCCATCACCAGCCAATTCACCATTCTGGGCCGTCGTAACAGTCGCAAAGCGCATCAACTCGCCAAACAAGTCGAAAATACCATACATGTAGTCATTTGGCGTGAGAGCTATGTCGGTGGGCATAGCGGCTTGAGCTTGCGTGGGGGTTATGAGGGTTTGGTGGCGGAGGTAGTGTGCGAAAGAGAGAGCCTCAACGAATTCTTCAAGGCAGCGCAGGGGAGAGGTGTAGCGGTAGCGGTTGACGTTTTGAAGATCTGGGGCGATACCACTGAGAAGTTTGGCGATTTCCTCTAGACGTGTGTCCATATCTTGCTGGATGTGAGGTGGGAAGTCTTTGTTCAGATGCTTGACTCTGTGATTTGTGAGCAGAAGTCTCACTTGAGCACTGAGATTTCATGAGCTTACCTCTGAAGGGCAAAAATGCTATAACTTGGTTAGTAAAGCTCCCGCTTATTAGAAATACTTCCAAAAACTCACATTTTCTTACTCTGGGCCGTGACATCTCGCGAAGCCTTCACAATCCTCTCCCGTCGATCATGATGCTCATCAAGCTCATCGCGAAACCCTTCAAACATATCATGGAACCTCCCCCTAGGCGCAGCCTGCTTGGGCCCACCTGTGTTCTTACGAGCATTGCCGTCGCGATCTCTCTTGACACCGCCCGACATGATGATCGTTTGATAGAGAATGTAAGTTACGTAGCTTATAAAAAGTCCTTTGGTGGTCGATGATGTCGGAGGTTGGTTGAGGCGGGTCCTGATTTGTTAGTGCGGGTTTGCAGGGATGACGTGAAATTGTTAACGCACGTAGCTCTCCATTTTTGGTAGGCAGCTTGAATTTGAGCTCGTTACTCAACATCAGCAGACTGCCATTGACTGGCACACAACATCGCTTTTTTTTTTTTTTTGGACATATAAAACTGAGAAAATCTGAGAATATTGAGGAAAAGCTCATCATATATAAGCTATGGTCTTATATAACTCCTTTGTCGCCCCGTATAATCTGTCATCTCACGCATAAACTCACCGCCAGCTGTCATCTTCATCTCATATCAACCTTCACAATGCCCTCTATAACCCCCTTCCTGCGCACAACACCTCTCTTCACCATATCTCTCTTTCTTCGCCTCGGCCTTCTCTTCTACGGTCTCTATCAAGATGCCCACTCAGCCTTGAAGTACACCGACATCGACTACCTCGTCTTCACCGACGCTGCCCGGTTCGTCGCCGCTGGTGAATCACCATACGCCCGCGACACATATCGTTACACACCTCTTCTCGCCTGGCTACTCCTCCCAACTGTTAAATTCCCCGCTTTTGGAAAGCTGGTCTTTGCTGCGGCTGATCTTCTGGCGGGATGGCTTATTCTGCGCGTGCTTAGAAGGAGGGGCATGGATGAGGCTACAGCTGGAGGATTTACTGCTCTTTGGCTATGGAACCCAATGGTGGCGACTATTAGCACTCGCGGAAGCTCGGAGGGTCTGTTGGGTGTATTGACGATGGGTTTGTTGTGGGCTGTTGAGAGACGAAAACTCAGTCTTGCAGCGATCATCTTGGGATTGTCAGTTCACTTCAAGATTTATCCCTTCATCTACGCACCAGCTATCGTCTGGTGGATGGACAACGTACGTCTTGGAAAAGAAACAAAGCCTGCTCCTCGACCCTCGACAGTCAAGGAAGCAATTGTAGACTTCCTCACGGCGGATCGTCTTAAGTTTGGTCTTCTCAGCCTCATAACTTTCATGATTCTCAATCTCATCATGTTCTCCATGTAAGTCTTGACACAAAAATATCACAATAACCAACACGACTGACCAATTTATAGCTATGAGACACCATTCCTTGTTCATACTTACTTCCACCACGTTACGAGGATTGATCATCGTCACAACTTCTCACCTTATAACGTTCTTCTCTATCTCACCTCTGCTACACCCGCTGACGCTGCGCCTTCATTCCGCATTGAGTCGTTTGCTTTCTTGCCTCAGCTTCTCCTATCTTGTGTACTCATTCCTCTCACCCTCGCCAAGCGCGATCTTGCGACGTCAATGATGGCTCAGACCTTTGCCTTTGTTACATTTAACAAAGTCTGCACCTCTCAGGTTAGTTGCCTTCATCGGCGTATCAAGCTGTCCTTCCTAACATATCTTACTTAGTACTTCCTTTGGTATATGATCTTTTTACCACTCTACCTCCCCAACTCATCCTTCCTGCGTAACCCTAAGCTCGGTATCTCGGCTCTGTTGCTCTGGGTTGTCTCCCAAGCTGCTTGGTTGCAACAGGGATATCAGCTCGAGTTCCTTGGTATCAGCACCTTCTTCCCCGGCCTTTGGCTTGCTTCACTTGGCTTCTTCTTGGTCAACTGCTGGATTCTGGGGATCATCATCAGCGACGGCGCTACTCAGTCAACAAGGTCGACTGTCAAGTTCCACATCGAATAAGATGTCCTCCAACAACTTTCCTTCCGAGGTTGGCAATACTAAAATTGGTGAGTGGTTAGTTTATTAAAGGTAAAGAAAGCACATATATTCAGACAATCTTATTCATCAATTATAATACCAAACATCGTAGAGGGTATATGATAGCCCGCGCCCTTAAGATGATTACCTCGCAAATTCTCTTCCATCTTCATGAATTTTCGACATATCCTGAGCAAATTTCTCTCAAACAAATCAAGCCATGCCAGCAATTCCCATGTATCCATGCGCCCTCATAACTCCCCATCTCCTGGGTATGTGTTCGATTAACGGCTTCATTTCCATTGTTCCAAAACCTTAACGCCTTTTCAAAACAAAATAAGTGATAGAGTTGGATATCGATCCAAGCCGAATCTGCTTTTAGTCGGTCTTTTGCGTTACGCTCCACAGCAGTATCATAGCATGGCATGTACTCTTCACTGGATTGTGATGCCAGTCGCCAGAGATCGATAATTAGATAGTTTGAGGGATGTGATCTTCGTTCTCGGAGGCAAGGGCGTTATGACCATTCTGCCATCCTTGTTGTAAACGATATTGCCGAACGACTCGCTCAGTTCTGGAAACGTAACGTCTGGGCGAACGCGCCCCATCTCGGCCACGATTCTATCACTCCAGACTCCAGAACAGAAACCATTGCGCATGATGAAAAAAGGGTTGAGAGGGGGCAGAACGGAGTCTGTAGCTCTATTAGTAAGGACATTAAACGCAGTCGGCCGCGTGACATACCAAGATCAACAAATCGAATCCTCAGATAGATCACTTCCTTGAGCTTCTCCAGTGATCTAATCGCTGACAGTACCAGCCTTTCGAATGCATCAATGAATCCCATATCCTGAATACCAGAACCAGCCTCGTGAAAGCTCGTGTTGTGTCGGCAGCAGTTCTTGACCGTCAAGTCCAGTGTCTTTAGTCGGGAAGTTCGCGGGTCGGTTGATCGCACAGCCACGTCGAAAAAGTGATGACAAACACGGCCAGTATATGCAAAATGCTCTAGTGAGGGCAATGCCTCAGCCATCCTTGCGCAGATGTGCGTCTTCTGTACCACCTTGGAATAGAATGGTGGCATGACCCCCTCCCGGCGATAGTCGCTCTCAAGGCAAAGACTCAAGTTCGTGATGTGGCGTGGCAGTTGTGGGAGAAATTCAGCCATGGTAATGTAGCTTTTGGACTTTGGTTTACTATATGAACCCTGCCACTCGTAAAGTCCCGGTAGCGCATTCAAAACCGTTGCAAAGTCCTGGTCATCCCTCATGAGATTCCACTGACCCCTCGTGACTAGTGTTTGTACCGATTCGAGGACAGGAAGCGGCTTGTAGATGGCCGGATCAATTCTCTGCTCTGGGAAGTGAAGAACTCGAGGTGCCTTGCGTCGCTCGCCTCCTTCCAAGGTCAAAACTCTGGCTTGGGGTAGAGTCTGTCCAACAAATTGGAACACTTGTTCAAGGGTACAATTGTTACCCGGCAATGTGTATGTTGCGTTAGTCAATCCTTCCATTGTCACTGTGGGTAGAGTTAGAGTATTTGATAGAGCGACTGGTCCGTAGGTTGGTTGAAAAACGGGGAACCAGATTTCGATGTGCTTGACATATGATTGTAGGTGCTCATGTGAAGCAAGGTGAATCATGGCATCTTCCAGACAGTCTACAGTCGCCTTGAGTTTGATATGGCGATAAAGTCGTTGCTGGACAAGGATTCGCCAGACATCGCTCACAAGTGCCAACTCGGTCAATTCCCTTCTTCTTGAATGTCTAAGCGCTGTTCCCCAACTCTTTGTGATACTCGATACGGCCATTGAACTTCGCGATGTAGCGGAAACTCGGTATCCGAATAGATGATCCAGTATAGCTTCGTGAACCTCGATCGGTAGCTGATTGAAGTCGGTTATAGGGCGAGGAAGAACCAAAGGTTCATTGTCGGGGGAAGTGGTAGAGCCTGTGGGAGTGTGGTGATCGATCCCGTGCGAAGAACCGCTGAAGCAGCATGGCTTCGAGTGTCGGCGATCAGGATGAGGGAATGGTGTGCTGCTCGGTCTCGTTGGGGGAACAAAATCGGATGTCTTGGCTTGATCGTGAGAAGGACTGGAAGACCCAGGAGACACGGGATTGGATGTGGTGTTGAGAATGCCGTTCAACATGGACGCGGCCATGATGGAAGCGAATTCACTATCAGAGTCGGCATCATCGTTTCGGTCATCGCTGAGGTCGTTTCGTCGCGTTTGATAACCATCTCGGATAGGCAGAAGGGCGGTTGCAGGAATAGAGGTAGGACAAGGCGCACGGGGGCCGATATGGCCGTCATCGGCGGTATCCATGGGTTCACTGATAGAGTCGCCCATATCGATATCGATATCAGTATCGGATTGCAATTCAAGATTCTCCATAAGATGGTTTTAAGGCCGGCTCGTAGTGCATCTCAGGAAAGATCGGGCCGAAGTTGGATGATGGCAGCCAAATAGACGATGCACCGGCGGTTATTGGATGAAGGGAACGAAGAGAATAGTTGAAGTGAGAGAAGAGAAAGTTATCGGCACAAGAAGGAGTTGGACCTGGACACAGACGGGAGAGGGAACGGGAGGGATGGGAAACAGGTGATTGACCTCCAGGGAGGGGAATGGTAATAAAAAAGGAAATATGATGGGTTGCGATACGGCAACCGATAGATGGGAACGCCGAAACCAGGGTCAGGGAGGGAGGTAGTCAGTCAGTTAATCAATTCACGGTCACGGTTACGGCGATAAATGATAATGTGATTTCCGAAGGTTGAGATTAGGAAGGGAAAATGATGAGAACGGGGAATGGAAAGGAAAATAGAAGGACGGAAGGAAGAGGAAACGAAGATGAATCGTTTGAGTGGGAGTAGGAGGCGTCGATTAGCACTACACGGCACTTCACAGCAAATGACCCCCTCCCCTCTTCATTTATTTTGCCTTGCTACAGTTGCAGTCAGTAGGTACCTAACGTTAGGAATTTGTTGTTTATTTTCTCTGCCAATTAAGAAACTAAACTTAATTCAAACTCAACTGATTGTTCGTTCTCTGTCTCTCATCTCAATACCCGTCTCACTCATTGCTCAGACAAAGCCAACGTTATCCGTACGTATGTTCATGTTCCAGGCCTTGTTTTGTTTTAAGTGGCAGTGAAAGAGCATAGCCTTGTATGCGCGTGCTCGTATTACAGCCTGTCCATTCACATCTTCTTTGACCTTTCAAGATAAGGTGCTGATACTGCCACGTCGTCACAACACATGACTGCCATGCTGTAAGTCTTGTAGCATTTTGTATATGCGATTGCCGCTGCCATGGCCCAAGAATGATCGTTATCAAAGAATTTAGTGGAGGTCGCGTGCTTAGCGGCGACGGGGAGTCCACAGTCATCTCCGCAGCAAAGACAAGACATGTGGGAGTCTAAAGTCCAGTTGTACGGAATTTGGTTGTAGCTGCAGGTAACCAACCAGCAACGACTGACTCTCTAGCCACAGAACAAAGGAGATTTAATTAATGTCAACAAAATGTCATCATAGGTACTCTCAGAGGGTGATGAGACGTTGCAACTCTATGCCACGGGCTTCGCCGTCGTAGATAAACCTTAGCACCTCCACTCTTTGCCAGGCTATCAACCACACATCCACCTAAGCCAACGCCTCACTTTGGGGCCGGATGAAATGTGTGACCCGACCCAAATTCTACAACTAACTTAACTTAATGCACTGACTGAATCAGCAACTTATCACGTCATTGGGCACAAGACCCTTCCGAACTCTATCAAACCCAACCCAATGGCCACATCCTTACGTCCAAAGAACCTCTGGCTCAAGCCAGCGCATCATGATTTCCACAACGAACCCCCTGCAAGAAAGACCCTGAAAGTTGGCCATGCATGCATGCTAGCGCCGTGCCAGGCGCGATCTCCTCGGCTTTGCTTATTCCCCATCTTTTCATGTTGGCGGGTTATCGATTCGTTAGTCGTAGACGCTATCAATCATTCATTCCAGAAAGAATTTTCCCAGTTGGAGGGAGCAACCGGATGAGGTGAATCTTGTAATTATCTGAAACATGGCTGATTTGTCACGAAATGGCTTTCGATATTATGATCTGTCCTGGTTCTATTCCTGATTGGCTTTCGCCATCCTTGCCCTGAAAGGTAACACCAAATTTTGATCTTCACAAAGCAACTTACCCTGTATCACCCTATGGGAACGTCCCGCATTTAGAGTTTTATGTACAAACAGCTCAATCATTAATCGGAGGAGACAATGAATCTTCTAGTCATTTGCTAAACGAAGTTCGCATACATGTTTCATTCATGATCTTCGTCAACTGCCGATGATCTTCTGCTGCATGACGATCCCTGTCATATATAGCAAAGTTCTTGCAGATTCTCCATAGACAAATGCCGAGTCCACCTTTTCAGGTAAAATCAGAAGTAGAATCGAAGCAGCACGGCGTGAGGGCATCAACATTTTCTATTATCTGCCCGAGCAAGAGCTTAGAGAGATGTTTCACTATACTCTGGTATATTTGACTTGGTTTAAACTGCAACTGACTGGATGTCTCAACGAATTCATCCCTAATTCCCGACGTATACAGCAACCAAAAGACCTCCAGAATAGGGGAGAGTCGTTACCTTGAAACCGTTGGTGGTGTCTTCCAAGTAAGCCATCAAATCCTTGTACCCAGCCTTGGCAGCTTCGGTATTATCAGCTACAATCGTAGCTCCTGGTTTCATGTTCGGCTTGACGAGCTTGAGCGTGGGCAGAGCCAGAGGGGTCCAAACTGCAACTCGATTAGTAAGGCTGGTCAAGTAAAGAATACTATAATCGCCATGAAAGTAGACTCACTATCAAGAAGTAGGAAATCCACTTGTTCTGGGAGGTCAGTCTTGAGTGTCTCTCGCAGATCTCCCTCTCTTAATTCAATAAACTTCTCAATATCATCACCCGCTTGACTCCAGTTCTTGCGAGCCTTAACAGCCTTGGTGGGCTCATTCTCTGTAGCAATGACCTTTCCTGGCTGTGAACCAGCATTCTGAGCGGCTGCCAAAGCTAGGTATATAGTGCTAACACCGAAAGATGTCCCAGCCTCAACAATGAAACGTGCCTTCATAGATCGCAACAAGAGATAGACGAAGGCGCACTTGTCAGGGTCCAAGGCAACAAACTTGTCAAGAGCGGTAGAGGTAGATCCATCTGTGCTGACGTAGGGTGGCTCATCGAGAGCTTGCTTGTGAAGATCTCGAAGAAGCTCGATGGTCTGAGTGCTTGCGGCTATAGAAGCCAAGGTTGTTTCGATAGATGCGTAGTCAGGCATATTGACGATGGGTAGAGATGTATACAGACTACTGTTAAAAAGAAGAAGCGGATTTGGAGTAGGATAGAACCGGAGTCTTTATATAATTCAAAAGCCGGACTTATAGCACCACTTGATGTTGATATGGAATCAAAATGTGGGGGACCTGTAGTCATATGCAGTCATAAGATTGAGCATGCACAACCCCGCTCCTCGGCATCAAAAGTAGGCAGCTGGCTCCGGATATCGGTATGCACTATTCCTTGAGTCACTTGAGTTCGATCAATCTTGAATCATCGAACCAATAGGGATAGAAAGAAAAGCATTCCGGGTAGTTTGTTGACTCATTGGACTTCAATGATAACCTACACTATGTTGATACATCGGTGATTATTAATATCACTACCAGAAACTATATATGAGCCATACAGGACTATGAGTAAGATATAGTAGTTCTGGAGCAAAGTAGAACGAATCGGAGCCTGATGTCGCAGTATCATGGGTGTCAAAACCCATAGCTTAACTCTTTATAGGTAGTCATCCACACCTAATTCATTCTGCTTATAGAATAATCACAATTTATATATTGCCAATTAGATGTTGCCTATATTATGAATATATCGACATCTTACCTTTAATTACAAGTTTATGTGTTTGTAACTCGATGTCGGAGGTGAAACGCTTCTGTGAAGCAACTCTAATGGCCAACCTAAACTTGAGATGGAAAACTTACCGCGAAAAGGCTAACAACCATCATGAGTGCCTTACCTACCTCTTCCAGGGGGAAATCCAATCCAACTCTGCGTTTGAGTCCTTGTTACATTTTACCATGAACATAATTCCAGAGTTTCGTATTGCAAGAAGCAATCTGAGAGACAGCTAGATATAGGTTATGGAGAACGACATGCCTCGCGCCCTCAAAGCGGATATTCCACTTGATGTAAAATTTCCGTCGAACGCCTAAAGTGAAGTTAGGCCTGAATACCTGGTTTACCCAGAGATGTAAAGAGAACCTCAAACGTTGTCTCTTTAGACGACGAAAAGCTTATGGGGCGAATATATGTTGAGGGATACCTAAAGTTATATATGAGTTTAGGTAAGAGCTAGGTAGTTTTTAGGATTCTTTAGGGCCCACAACCTTACGGCATCTAAAGAGATACAGCAACCTCAGTTTCTCTAGATTCTTTCTAGAAATGTTCCGGTCTTCGGCCGTTCATGAAAGGCTGTGATAGACAACCTGTCGAATTTGATTTATAGGGAGCACTAATTCCGTATCCAGGTAAATATATGCCGAAATGGAAAGCTGGCAATGGCAGAGCGACAGAGCGGTAGCTGACTACCCAATTTGAAAAGGGTTGTGGAAAGTTATGGGTGGAGAAGCCCTTCTAGAAGGGTGTTGCTGAGACAGGCGGTGTAGTGAATGGCATTTATATCTTCATTGATTGCATTAGGTCTTGTGTCGATCAGACAAAACGGAAACAGCAAGAATAGCGCAGAAGGATGTTGGTCTAAAGGGGGTGCGCGCAGCGAACAGTAACAACTTGTTTGGTTTGTCATCGAAACGTTGGTGCTAAAACTGTCTTTGAACTGAAGAAGGTTTATTAGAGATACAAGCTTAAGAAGTGACTTTGATCATGAGTTAAAACTGTATGGATAGGTTTTGTCCATATTACTACCACTAAAGGATTTATCAGTGCGCCCACAGTTCTAACAATAAAGGGGATCCTTTTCGCAACCAATATTGTGCTCTGAAACTTCAGCTCTGAGTCTTGATATAGCGGGATTACTATTATCCTTACGTTTGCATGCTTAGTGATCCTTGCTTAAGAACGGAGTTCCTTGGATTTCATTTCCTAGCCTCAAGATACGGTTTCGGAAATTTGATAGTATTCAGCCACGGTCAAGAAGCCAAGATAGGGTGCACCGGTAGAGCCCGACATATGATCATTTATGAAACTATAGAATGCGATGTAAGATAGAATGCGGAAGGTAGGTAGTGAAGACATCTCGCAATCTCCGGCTGAAGCCGTGGGCCATATTATCCTTCATGTGGAAACCAGTCATTATTGATAATCGAATCCATCAGATATGAGCAAGAGCCTCTCTGCGGCACAGGACTCATTTGCCGCTTTTCCGTGCTGTCCGAGCTGTTGTACATATGTCATTTTTCCTGTCAGGACGAATGGGTCTTGTGTGGACGGTGGATGATATAAGGCAAGGATATCCGTGTCAAGTGTGTCTTGCGACGATCTAGACTCCATATGCGAGATTCTCCAAGTTTCAGAACTTCGTCAGCTCAAAACATGTCAAGGCCCGACTCCAAGATGATCATCGGGTTTAATGGTGTTGTTGTGTTTTGTGTTAATAATAATCGAGGTAAACACTTCTCGATGCTCGTCAGTTGTTGTTTGAAAGGACCCAGAAAATAGCCTTTGATAGGCTGCTTGACAGAGAGGCCACTGTAAGCGGGCTCCTTCCCGCCCTTTGCATCGATCCTCCCTTGTTGCAGCCAACAGCGAGTCACATGAGCAGTTGCCTCTGGATCACTGTCAATTCAATGCTCGTGAAGAAGCGAAGCTATTCCCAAACACAGATTGATTCCACAACTGCCCTTCTACCGAGGCCTTCGCTTGCCGGTTGTGTTTCAACCGTGCCAACCCTGGTCTTATCCAATGTCGTCCGAATGAAAATATCGATCGATGGAACAAAGCAGGTAAATCGCCGTTGGCTGCTTGCCTTGTTCGAGAAGGTCGATTGCTCTGATCAGTCTCAAATCGGCTAACCCATGCTTTAGGTCATCTCGCTGGACCTCACCTGCAGAGCTACACCAAAATTCGACACAGCACCTTGATCCCTGGTTGTCTTCGAGACACACTTGGCCCGTGACCTGCATGGCGCCCTACCTATTTTATCCCCGACAGCCCGGGGTTATCACCCCCCACGATACTCATCATCCGTTGCATTCGGCCGTAAGAGCCCCTTCAGGATTGCCAAAACAGCCCCTAGGCTATGTATTTGCGACATTGAGCCATGAACAAGACCTGGCAAAGGGATAGACACTAGAACAAGATGCAAACCTTTCTCCGACAAATGATAAGCAAAACAAAACAAAGGCTATTTGCACACGTATCATGTCGAATCTAGTCACGTCTGGCGTTTGTTAATACGGCGCTTCGAATAAGGGTCGCTTGGATATAAGACGCCGCGTGGTATGAGACTTCAAGAGCCAACCAAATCGACTTAAGCCTGACAGGTCAAGACGCCAAAGCCAAGCGGTACTTGTTTCAAACTTGAGATTGACAGGGGTAGTCCAGGGGTCATCAAGCGCCCATTCTTGGAAGGGCTTGGCTGGTTTCCAGTGAGTGGATCTTCCGTTATGATGTGACATTGGAGATTCGTACTGGCCGCCAATCGCAGAGCATTATTACGCTTTCTCAGGTGAGGAACAAAACCGCCGTGCTATTATTGATGCTAATATATGCATTATGTTTCTGGGCACCATTTTTGGGCCAAGACCTGGCCGACATTCATCCAGATTCATGACAATCTGGGGATGCGATGCAGATACAAGCTGATGGCAGGAGTCTGCCAAGATCATTCTCGCATATGCCCTGGAGGGAGTCATCTGAATTTTCGCATTTTCCTTGCCCCTTGCTTTAAGGGAATCAAGATTGCGGATATTCATGAGCTAATCTTGCACTCAATGCACTGACCGTTAGCCAAGCACAAATATTGTACTACATGTGACGCGCCAGCTCTTAGATTTACAGTGATGAGGCGGCATTTGCTGCATATAATTGGCGGCATCTGAATGGGTCTGCGGCTTGTGGGCAACGTCAACGGCTCTTCTCGCCCAACGCATTGCGGACAAGAATATGGGACGTGCTGCTGTTGCGGTTACGATTTTGCTTTCGAGAAACAGCAATCAAACGCCAATTTTGGATATACCAATCAGTGACTGTTATCGATCAGCTGCCCATACAGTTACATACGCTATTATAACTGCTTCAAAGCAGATATGGTTTCGTCCTCGATTCACTGCCACTGCAAGTGTGCCAGATCTTCGCGCAACCCCGACTCATGTGGCAGACTTGGCCATGGGGATTCAAGTTAACGAGCGGCTGAGCAGGAATCAGCATTGAAAACCCCACCGAAAACAGAAAAACTTGATGGTTCCAAGGGGTTCTTGGAGTGAGGCCCAGGCGTTTGACTTGGCGACTGTGGTCGTGCAGGCTTCTGCACACTAAACTAAACAACACCTCCAGGCCCTTGTCCCTGACGCCGAAGCCCTGGATCCAGGGCCCCTAGCGCTTCATCCCCGCCATGGATCTTGCGGCTCCCTCCTGAAGCAGCGAAGCTTGATCTGAACATGTGGAAGCCACCAGTCAGGCTGATATTCTATTGTTCAGGTTTCTCCTATTAAACCCACATCTCCCACCCATTGTCAGCTGCTGGACGGCCATTCTCATTCTATTGTTCGGGTTATTCATTGTTGGAAGACATCTCTTTTGAGTCTTTCATTATTTTCTCATTCTTCCTTTCCCTTGGCATTTCCTTTTCCCTCTTTGTGCTGCTAGACAGTCCCATTTAGCTTAATCACCATCCTTTCATTGTTTCCAACTGAACAGTGTATCGCGAACTTGCGAACTAACACGACCGGTCCTTATTCAACAACAAGAGAGGAGCGTTGATCGCATAACTCCTCAAACAGCACTCTTTTATTGCTTTGTTTTGCAAATCCAAAGCTTGCCCTCATTGCTTTCGAAATTCGATTTATTATACGATCGAGTTGACAACTGAGTGAAGCGGCTGGAACCACTTTACTATTACTATCACTTCAACAACATATTTTTACAACTTCAACTACGAAACGAACGATAAATCAATCAAAATGGCTCTTTTAAGATCTTTCCTCGCTTCCCTGCTCGTTGCAGCTCCCTTTGCTGCCGCCGCTCCCGTTGATCTATCCGAGACCATGGGTGACTTGGCTAACACCATTGGAGGTGGCCTTGGAGGTGAAGCCGACAAGAAGATGGGAATCAGCGCGTTCCTTCGACCCATGCTTTCAAACCCTGATGCTCCTAACATCATTCCCAACCGATATATTGTTGTCTACAACGATACCTTTGACGATGATGCGATCAGCGCCAAGGAGGCCTCATTTGCCGCCGCAATTAAGAAGCGAAACCTCAACAAGCGAAGCTCAATCGGCAAGGCCATGTCTACTACAATCCAGTCATTCCGTATGAACCAGTGGCGTGCCATGTCACTCGATGCCGATGATCTTACGGTCCAGGATCTCTGGAACTCCAAGGAGGTTGCCTACATTGAGGCTGATACTCGTGTTCAAATCAACGCTGCCATTGCTCAAGTCAATGCCCCTCCTGGCCTTGACCGTCTGTCTCACAAGCAGGCCGGCGAAGACACATATGTTTTCGACGACTCAGCTGGCGAGGGTATCACCGCTTACGTTGTCGACACTGGTATCAAGATTGACCACAGCGAATTTGAAGGCCGTGCTACTTTCGGAGGCAACTTCATTAACCAAGTTGTAAGTAAAATATCGAGTCTTAAACCCTTCAAGATGGGCATGAAACTGACTGAATATAGGATGATGACGAGAACGGTCATGGCAGCCACGTCGCTGGAACTATCGGTGGTGCCACATTCGGCGTTGCTAAGAAGGTCAATCTTGTTGCCGTCAAGGTCCTCGATGCCTCAGGCGGTGGCAGCAACTCTGGCGTCCTTCAGGGCATGCAGTTCGTTGTTGACGACGTTAAGAGCAAGGGCAGGGCTGGCAAAGCTGTCATGAACATGTCTCTCGGCGGTCAACAGTCTAACGCCATCAACCGTGCCATCCAGGCTCTCTTCAATGCTGGCGTTGTCCCTGTTGTGGCCGCCGGTAACGAGAGCGTAAGTAAACAACTTACCACATGCTAAAGATTCAACAACTGACAATAACCACAGCAAGATACTAAGAATACTTCTCCTGGATCGGCCCCTAACGCTATCACCGTCGGTGCCATTGATGCCCAAAATGATCAGCGAGCTGATTTCTCCAACTTCGGCGCCGATGTCGACGTCTACGCTCCCGGTGTCCAGGTCCTCAGTGTTGGTATCAAGTCTACCACTGACACCGCTACCCTCAGCGGCACCAGCATGGGTATGTCTCACTCCCCTTTAGCCTCTATTAAATTGAGTCTCGAACTAATATGTCTCATAGCCTCTCCTCACGTCGCTGGTCTTGCCGCCTACCTCATGGGCTTCCAGAAGCTTGATGGTCCCGCTCAAGTCGCCAGCCTCATCAAGAGCCTCGCCCAGCAGAGCGGTGCCAAGGTCCGCAACAACCAACCAGGCACAACTGACCTCATCGCCAACAACGGCAACCAATAGAAGCAGCAACGCAGCATCAATTAGGGACTTAGGGACAAGGGAAAGCGGAATTTCTTATACAACAAAAATATTTCAGGATAATTGGCTACTTGACCGTACAACCCTGGACCATTTATGCCTCATGTATGTATGGGATGTAATGTAGGGTGCATTTTCGAATGATCTCAGTCATGTGTGTGCCAGGAGTTTTCTTTGAGGCTTGGAAAAGCCGAGTGCATCTGTTACTATAGATGGTACGTAACGACATTATAGACCTTGTAGATTACCACTTGCTATGGCCAAGAGTAACGCATAATGTGACAAGTTTGACGTTGCGTCACTTTAGTGACTCCAAAACCAGCTGACACAATGCGAAAAACGGTTCCTGCATTTGACGGCTAAGAAAAGCAAGACGATGTAACCTTTCAGCGCCGTATCCGAGACCCCTGAGTGGTAGTCGATAAGAAGATCAGCTAAGGCGTGGCCAGCCGGTAGTGTAACAGAATCAAAGGTGAAACCTTGCCCAGACACATTTCATGCCTTACTAGAAATGGCACGTCCCAAAGGAGCAAGCGTCGTCAAACGGGTGATCTACGAGCGAAATTTACATGAGACAATGGAATGTTTGCTCGCCGCCACTAGCCTGTCATCCTTGGATGCCGAGATAGACGTGTGGCGTGACGTCGCCGTGAGGCGGAAACCAAGAGCAAGAGAGATTTAATTTTCGCACTTCTTCGGCACAATCATAGTCATGGAAGGACTCGATTGCAATTTGACATCCGTGCAGGAGGTGGGTTTCAAGACAAAGACAACATCACCATTGGGTGAACAGGGGACGAAACTTGAACTGCAACGCGCGCTCTATCGCGCCGCTGCAGGTAGCATTAACAAGAGTATAAGGCCCAGCAGTACGCTTGCTGGGTTGGTCTCGTTCAAGAGAGACCGGTGCTAAGTGTGGTATGTACGTTAGGATATCGTTAAAAAGGTTCGTGCCGTGAACAAAGCTAAACAACTCGGCGCGTATAGTATTACAATTCTTCGTGACCCGTAATCATGGGGGTGGCCTTCTCGCCACCCGGTAAGAAGACACTAGCTTCTCTGAAGATATTATCAAACCTGGCTCCGAAGAACCAAGCGGTACCGAGCTGTCGATCGAGCATTAGTTAAGTACGGCCTTGTAGGCTAGGGGTTGGCGAACCATGAGACCAGAAATGCAGACCAAGGCTGCAATGACTACGCCAAAGAGAACAACAGCCTCGCCAGAGTCCATAGTTGGTTCCTTGTTTTGGATTTGGTTTTGAGTAGCAGTGAGTTTCTTGGGGTCTTGCTTGGGGAAGAGGGTCTCGATGAATTGCTCAATCTGTCATTTGTTAGTGAAGAGATCCAAAAAATGATAACAGACAAACATACCTTGGCACATTGAGCACTAATGGCAAGGAAGTTGGGGTCGCGAGGGTCGTTCTTCTTAGCAATTCGTCGGGCATATCGCTTGAAGACTTCGCACACGGTGTAAAGGTTTTGTGTGCACTCGAACATGATCTTGCAGGCATCGCCCTTGGTGATCTTGATGTTTCTCTTGAGCACTTCGGGGTTGCGGAAGACAAGCTCCAGTGTTGCAATGGCCATGCCTTCAGGAATAGCGACGAAGTTGAAAACACTCTGGTCCTTGATGCCCGCCATGTAGAAGAGACACTCCTCGCAGTGCTTTAATGCGTCGAGCACCATGGCGGACACACATTCCAGGGCCTTTGTTTGATGGTTAGGGTCGAACATGTCTTCCCACTTGTCAACGTGCTGGCTCCAGATCTCCTTGGGATACCACCGTCGGCTGTCTTGCCAGTCTTCGTGAATATCTCGAATGATGTTGGTCTTCTGGAGGAATTGAGCCATTGACTCGGTAAGAGAAGGACGCTCAGCAAGCTTGGGGTTGGCAAGCTCCGACTCGACGAACAGACGTGTTAGACCCTCGCCAACGAGACCGGCGACGTAGTGGCAATACAGCTCATACTCATCAACTGTTTGTATGCCATTCTTGATCATCTTCTCATTTTGAGCATAATCAGCCATGCCATTGCCCATCTTGCGAGTCATCTCCTGGATGATATCGTAATAGGGCTTCTTGATCTTCTTGAGCTCTGTGATCACCACATCGAAATGCTCCAGCAGCTCTTTATCCTTTTCTTGACTCTCATGGAATTGCCAACCATCTTCTTCCATGGTGATGTGAAAGTTTCGAAGAAGAGGAATCTTCTTCTCCAGGGGGAGGGTCATGTCATCCTCGATAGTGTCCAGACCGCGGAGGCAGAGGTAGAAGAGAGTGATGGGGACGAGGAGTTCGTGGTTAAGCTCTTGAATGACAGCCGCAAAACTGCGACTTGTCATGTCGAGGTAACGAAAGCATTCTTTTAGCTCTGGGGACTCTTTGCTGGGATCGCGCTGGTGGACGGGATCATGCCAGACCTTCCTGGATCGCTATTAGACAAATTCTCGTGGAGAAGGCGCCAGAAAGGGGAGAGCTTACCATTGAATGATCGATCGAAGCTGATAAGGGTGGAAAAGGTAGTAGAGGTAACCCATTTTGGCGGTGGTAGCGTGAGGGGGGAGAAGATTAAGGTCGGTAGAGGTAAAGCGCGTGAGAGGATGAACTGAGCAATGGACGCCTTGATATAGACGTACAAAGTCAAGTGAACGGGAGAAAGCAAAGGTAATATACCAATTAAGTTGCAACAAGAACCCGAAAACGTCTTGGTGTGTTTTCTCACCACCAGAAGCTTGGAAAAGACGACAAAAGACAGATAGATGGGAGAAGCAAAAGACTGGACGACGGACAACCTCCTCTCTCGGATAAATCCACAAATATGCAAGAGCTCAATTTCTTGCTGGAGGGTGGGGGGCTGCTGATCCTGGTAGAGCTATCCCGTGGATAGGGGCATAAGCGCCGCGTTACATGAATTATCTGTCGTATTCGGATTTAGCTTCAAGGCTTGTGTTAATTACACCTCAATTCAATCAATGGCAGGCCTCCCGTCCAATTGTAATGTGCATGTATGCCCGCTGACACTTATTTGTCTATCAACCGGAACTCTGGTTCTAAAATACCCCCCGAATAGCGTTTTAAATGCCGGCCCGAACGCCGTAATGGTCTGGCGAGCAAATGTCGAGACGAAACATTCAAGCGAGAGGGCCTTACCCCGGTTTCAGCCCAGCCAGATCCCAGAAGCTGAAACATAACATTGCAAGATCAAATATTATGACTTGTCGATATATGTTGTCAAAGATTGTGCATGTATTTAGTAGCTCTATCTTGGTAGTTGTCAACTTCGAATTCGACATTAACACTATCAACAGTTGGCAATTCGAATAAGCTATTCTGCTCAAGATGTACTTGGTCCAGCGCGTTCTAGATGTAAGATCACTGGCGGCCCGGTTGACTATGCATGTAGACGATCCGGACCTCCTGACCGCCCAGCCGGATTTATCCAACGCTGCCAGCTAAAGGAGCCAGGTGGGTTGCAAAAAATCTGCAACAATGGAACACGGACACGGTTAATAGCCTACATTGCTTATGTGATATGAAACTGGAACAACAAGGAACGAAATCTTTAGAACCGATTGATGCTAGGGGAAGCTCAGCACTTGAAGCATCTCACTTTTCGACTTTATATCTAGTAATATAGATTAATCATTACCTTGATCAGTCAAATAAATCTGCCGTTCACTTCGACACTATTCTGTGCTCAGTAGGCAATGGGAAATTACGTTCTCAGTCCATCACATCCCACGCAGTCAAGAATCTTGGTTAACCAGTAATACCAGATTGTAAGCAGAATTCGACAGACTCTCCTGTCATATAAGAACTCCTAGTAACTTCGTACCTTTGGGTTGCCCATGCCTGAGTTCGAGAAGTGATGTCTGTCCAAAAGTTCCTATGGCATCCAATGCGAACCAGATCTTTTAATTCCTCTCAACCATTGCCAGCAATGAGGCACCATAGCGAGTCTATACCACCTCAAGGAGTTTCAGCACGGAAAGCGCCTGGGGCCTCTCCTTACTCGAGTGTTCGCCAACTTGGTCCCTGCCTTCCAACTTCTATATCTCCTGCCGTCGTGGCTTTTCATCAGAGATCGGCCTTGCCTCTTTTCTTCTCAACTTCTCTAGAAAGTCGACACCGACTTCCTCTTTTGAACATAGCAATAGACTTCATGTATTGGTTGTTGCCCGAAATCAGAGAAACATCTATCTTGAGCAAGAACCAAAAGCCAGTACTTAAGTCAAGCTCGTTCTCATTCTTCTTGTTGATTCTCAACCTTCACAACACATAATTCTTCTGTTTTGGAACCAAAGATACATTCTTCACGAGCTCTGCCATACCCTCATCACCGTCAACATGTCCTCTCCACCATACAACGTTTCTACTCATTCCACTGGTGGCGAGGCCAGAGCAAGCAACTCTCGTGATTCCTCCACCAACAGTCAGATCAGAGAATAACTGGTCTGGGAGACCACCGAAACAAACCGGATTGCTGGTCCTCTCAAAGCGCGGCTCCAAGAGGAAGAGAGGTGCTTGGGAAGGCCACGCCCAAGTGCGGGAAAACTTTAACAAGTATGAGCCAACCCACGTTTTTGTTGTCGCGGAAGATGCCAGCGATTTTATTATACAAGAGACAGAGGAGACAAGAAGCAAGGTTTTAAGGACCAACGTCGTCGATGTTCTTCATATTGCAGCACTTTGTGCCCAGAGAGATACCCATCGCACCGTCTTCACCAGTGGAAACATCTATCAAGAGGATGATCTACACAGCTATCAATTCACGGAAGAAGACAAACCGAACCTTCGACGCAAATCTTTCGACTATTGGGCCAAGCTTGAAGCTCAAAAGGCCAGTCATCAACCAGCAATCCTATCCTCACTCTTGACTCATGTGCTATGACTAGATGCTAAAGACTGACTACGACTGCCTCATTCTTCGCTTTGTCAACCCGCCGCCGAGCAAAGCCTTGTCTACGGCGCTGTCGACAGAATCTTAAAAGAACCAGCCACATGCCCCGACACATATTACACTTGCACGGTTCTATATGACTTATTGCCTGCTGCTATCACTTTGGCGAACAAAAAAGAGAGGGGCGTATTCAATCTCGTCAACCCAGGCTACATCACGCGCCCTGAGATAGATTCCTTATTGCAGGAATATTCGAATCAGAAGAGCCCCAGACCTTCAGGAGTTGCAGAACAAACGTCCTACATCGGCAACTGTGAACTGGATCAGAGCAAGCTGAAGGAGGCGCTCGAGAGACATGGCGATGCCCAGATTCCTACTGCGAAAGAAGGTATTCGAAGTTGTTTCGAAAGAATGAGGGACAGTGGCCTTTTCAGTTCTGTTGAGTGATGCGCCTTACGTTATCTCGAGGGTTGGAGCCATTTTATTTGGGAGGAAGAGGAATTAGACCATTGTTATCCGTACCTTAGGGGAGCAAGGAATTCTTATGAGATGATTCGATGGATTCTCTTGATGATGATTCAATTAGTATGAATTATTTTCGTTTACATCGGGGGAAGAAGTATGACGACTATTTCCATCCAAAGGTAGTAATGGGGTATTATCGCAATCTTGAATCTGCACTCAGCAATGGTATTCTATGGTGTTGAGGTGTTCCAGCTCAGCCCCACCATTACGTAGACTCGACCCTGCAAAGTCCCCGCCCTCTCTCTGGAAAACGCTGGGCTGCTGGTGATGAAGCCTGAAAAGAAAGTTGGCTAATTTCCCTAGGTAAAGGTACTTACAGTAATTACCTTAGTACCTAGGTTGTGTGGTAATGGGTGCTGTAGGTCATCTTAATGCCAGGAAATTTCCGCCATGCCAAGCTTGGGCTGGCAGGGCAGGCGGCCATGGTCGGTCATTTTTTAGGCAATCCGACGCCATCATCAACATTTCCATTTCTTGCTTGTGACGGACCATTTTTTCCCCTTCCATAATTATCCCTTAGTAGTTGATACCCAAACACCAACCCTCTATATCCTCTACCTACGACCTGCGACCTAACATCTGGAACCTGGAAACATCAAGTATCCTCATCCTTCATCATGGTCGTCGATACCGCCTATTACGACACCCTGGGCGTCCAGCCCACAGCCACTGAGCTGGAAATCAAAAAGGCTTATCGCAAGATGGCTATTGTCCACCACCCAGGTCCGCTCAAGTGCCTTAGGTCTACCGCTTTGTAGCTTTCAGCAAAGCTAACTGTTTGATACCTTACAGACAAGAACCCAAATGATCCTACCGCCCACGAAAAGTTCCAGGCTATCGGTGAGGCCTACCAGGTTCTGTCCGATTCTGATTTACGCGCAGCCTACGATAAGTTCGGAAAGGACTCTGCGAGACCGCAGGAGGGCTTCGCCGATCCAGCCGAATTCTTCAGCTCCATCTTTGGAGGTGAGGCCTTCGTGGACTGGATCGGTGAGATCAGTCTCATGAAGGACCTCACTGCGACCATGGACATCACGATGCAGGAGGAGGAAGAAGCTGCCGCCGCCGAAGCACAAGCCGCACAAGTCGAAGAGGAATTCCCCGGAACTGAAGATGCCAAGAAGGAGAGCCTTAAGGACCAGGAGAAGAAGGCAGAGGAGAAGACTGCTGCCGCTACAGAGCAACAAGCTGGCCCACCACCCCCGCCTTACGCCGCCGCTTCTGTCAACGACGACAAGGAGACCAAGCCCGCTTTGCCCGCTGCTGGCCTCTCCGCTGATACCCCTCAGCGAACCGATGCCACATCTCCCGCTCCCTCGTCGAGCTCCCGTAGCCGAACTCAGATTCCCCTTCGACCTGCGCTGATGGACAAGTCTCATGAGGATCTTCTCGATGCCGAGGCTTCCAAGGGTGAGCTCACAGAGGAGGAGCTCAAGCACAAAGAGAAGAAGAAGGGTGGTATGACCAAGGAACAGCGAGAGCAGCTGGCAGCGTTGGAGAAGGAGCGCGCCAGGATCCGTCAAGAGCGTGTTGATACCCTCGCCCGAAAGCTCCTTGACCGACTTAGTGTCTGGACCGAGACAGACAAGGGCCCCGACGTGACCAAGGCATTCCAGGAGAAGATGCGTCTGGAGGTTGAAAACCTGAAGATGGAGTCATTCGGAATTGATATTCTGCATGCCATTGGTCAAACCTACGTCTCTAAGGCCTCAGGCTTGCTCCGCAGCCAAAAGTTCTTTGGTATTGGTGGTTTCTTCAGCAGACTTCGTGACAAGGGCACTCTCGTCAAAGAGACATGGAACACTATCAGCAGCGCCATCGACGCTCAGCAGACCATGGAGGACATGGCCAAGATGGAGGAGAAGGGCGGCGAGGACTGGACTGATGAGAAGCGTGCTGAGTATGAGAGACGTGTCACTGGCAAAATTCTCACTGCTGCATGGAGGGGGAGCAAGTTCGAGATCCAGAGTGTCCTGCGCGAGGTTTGCGACAGCATTCTGAACGACAAGAAGGTTCACCTCAACAAGCGACTTGAGCGCGCGCAGGCTCTGGTTCTCATTGGTGATGTCTTTGTCCGGGTATGTTATAAAGCCGCCTTGTTTTTCGAGCATGACTAACAATAGACAGGCTGAGCGATCTCCTGAAGAGGAGGGCGACTATCTTGTCTTCGAGCAGCTCGTCGCTGAGGCCGCCATGAAGAAGGACAAGGAAGAGGATCACAAGAAGAAGAAGGACCGCAAGTCCTTCCACAGCAAGGACAAGGAACCCAAAGATAAGGAGCACGCCTCGACACACTAGGTGCGAGAGAAGTTTTTTAAGGAGTTGGTAAGGTAAATACAGGGCCACATGGCAGGGTTAAAGAAGACCTGCATGTCTGAGAACTTTGAAAACGGTTGTGGATAGCTTGATGGACCTTTGCTTGGTGGCTTGCATGACGGGCTGGTGGATATATATAGATGAGGACGACTGGCACTGATTTAGACTTAATTTTCATGGCGCTATTCCCCCCTTTATGACATCAAACGGTCGTTTTTGGTAGCTTTAACATGTTACTTGTTCAAGTATGCACACTTCGGAGTAGCAAGATGGGACCTATGAAGTTGGGTTGAAGATTGGAGTTTAATCTCCTAATATCGTATCCATTTCCTATTTGTGGCAACTATTTGATCTCCCTATCGCGTCCGATCGTGGAACATGAGAGTACCGCTTCACGGGGAGCTTTAGCAGCATTTCCCCTGTGAGGTTCTCGTTTCTGCAATTTCCTCTAATGATTCCATCTTTTTCAACTCGCCAGGTCGGCGTGAAAACTTCCTCCGGGGTATCTGTTATACATTGTATGTATCCAAACGCAAACAAAAAGCACAAATCCGCAACAAATGAAAAGCAAAAAGACCCAAATTTCCGAAGGGCGTATGTGAAGGTAGTGATTGTCCAGGCTGATTTTTGGTAGTGGTGCTCCTTTCGGGGGCGAGAAGATCGTTTGAGACGTGGAATCGATGGTGCATAGTAGCCGCTGGGTAGCAAAACGCAATTGAAAGAAACAAAAGGGACATAAAAATGATCGCTTGCTTGCCCAACGCCTTGTATGCATTCATGTTCTTTCCATTGATTTCGTAGATCTGATGTTGTTGTTGTGTTGTGATGCCTTGGGGCTTGCCTGGTGTGTAAAGACGAAAAGAAGGAAAAAAGAAATTCGGTGTTATGAGAGGGTTGCGACATTCTGGCCGCTTTTGGGATGTGTCGAGTATTAAGGCTAACAGTGAAGGTTAGAGTAGTGTTGGGTGTAAAATCAATTGCTGTCGGGTTGCAATTCGATGCCACTATCACGATCCTGGGATGTCTTCTCCCAAGGCAGAGGAGGCTCGAGCGTCGCACTGCCAAGATCAGTTTCGAAGTCGTCAACGCCAGACAAAGCTCCATCATCGTCTTCATCTTCATCCCCTATCGCGGGGGCAAGAATGTGACCACCAAACTCAACATCCGTCACGCGGACCTTATACTCCAGTGCCTTCTGACCCTCCTTAATGAGAACCTCGGTCCAGTTGAGACATCGCTTGATACTTTGATTGATCTTTTGGCTGTCGACAAGTAGCTCGCGGTGCTTAGTCAAATCGAGTTGTAAACGATCTTCATCCCGCTTCCGTCGAGCCATGGCCTTTTCAACCGCTTTCTCGTCGGTGGGATCGAGAGGATCAGAGGCCGAGACTGATTCCATTGATAAATCAGATTCGTCTAGAGAGTCGTGCTCTTCGTCCTCCGAGAGGGGTGCTGAATCATCCTCTTCGCTGAGATCTGAAAGACTGATAGGAACATCTGTTAATGCTGCAGAGGTCACTCGGCTTGAGGCCGCTGAAGCAACAGCAGAGAGACGGCCTGATCTCGACAGTCGTCGATACCTGCGGATTTCAGCCTGTTGTTTCCGTAGTTGTCTTTCCAGCGTTCGGTTGATCGCTTCAAGCGAGGCGTTGGTGATTTCTAGATCTTGCACCTTTCGTTCCCTTCGAGCATTGGCTACAAGCTCGTTCACAGGCTCATGACTGGACTTGGTAGGACTCTGTAAATCGGGCTGGGACCCATCTTCTTTTGTTTCCCCTTCTTCTTCAATTTCCTCATCGTCGATATCTTCAGCAATTTGGAGTATTGAGGCCATAGTCAAGGCTGGCTGAGCTGAGCCAGGACTTCCGGGAGGTGAGCCATATTCAAAGGGCCGTCTTTGGGCTGGTGACATGGGCAGCCTGGGCGAGTGAGAATGGTCGAAATTGGGAACACTGCCAGCCCGTGCATGGCCTCTCTGCTTTTTTGGCGCTGCATCGATGCTGACCCGTCTCTTGGAAGTGATAGACGCTGGGGGAGCTAGTGGAGGTGGAGAAGCTATCTGAGGCGGTGACGCTACTTGCGGTCTGTTGGTGAGTCCAGATGTACCCGTATTCTTGAGTATGGAGGGAGTAGGTTGAGCGATCTTAATTGGAGAATGTGGCCTTGGGGGTTGTGAGTGGTTTGATTGTTCGTTATTTGAGCTGCTGGTGCTTGGACGCTTAGATTGTAATCTCGTAGTGGACGAGTTGGCTGAGGAAGGCTTTAGTTCGAGGTCGGCGCCATTGGCATAAAAGAACTTTGAGGATGAAGGCTCGGGTGCGTTGTTAAGTATTGGCGTAAAAGGCGCAGAGGTAGGAGGGCTGGTCGTCTTTTTATATTCAGAATTGGCTTTACTGGCGTTGAAGTAGGCCGGCTTTTGAGAGCCCAACGAGGGACGGCCGGATGATTGTAATGAAGTCGGAGCATCGCTGGCACGAAAGAATTTGGCGTCCAGATCCGCTGGAGACTCAGCTCGAGACAATGATTGCCGACCCGTAGAGTTCAAGGAGGCTCGAGGATCCCATCCATCTCGGTCCAGATTCGGGGTTCCATTGGGCGTAGAACTATTGCTATTGTTGCGGCTCATTCGACTGCTTGATCGGGGAGTAACAGCATGGTCGTCTCGGGGAGACGTGGCACTGGTCAGTCCTTGAGTCGATCTTCGAACCAGAGGAGGTGCGCCTAATGTAGGACCCTTTGCTGTCGAGGCAATCTTGGGCGTCAGGGGCGCACGCCCGACTGTTTTTGCTGCTGCAGCACTGAGCTGCGGGGGCCTGTGTCTTGTGTCGCTAGGGGCCATTTTAGAGGCTGGAGGAGCGGAACTCGACGAGGTAGAACGGGTCGAGGTTTTTGTAGCGGTTACTGAAAGAACATGTTGTTGGCGTGCCTTGTGGAAGCCAAGGGATGGTGTCGAGCGAGTGTTGGAGATGGTGTCTCCAGCCGAGGGAAATCGGGGACGAGCCTGAGCCTTAGTTTGGGCCTGACCTGGGGTAGGAGTCTTAGATCGAGTCTTTGGGAGAGGCTTTGAAGAGGGGACAAGTTTGGCGTTTGCGGTGGAGGTAGCGGCACGGCGGATATGAGGCTGAGAGCCTGAGAGACCTGGTGATGTAGGACGAGCGGATGACGAATTGATTGTGTTTAGAGTGCGCATGCTGTTCACGAGTTGGGTTGTCGGAACGAGCCTCGACTGCTAGCTCAGGCTGAGATGACTGGTACCGGGACGGAGCGGTGAGCTCTCATTGGCTGTGTGTGGAGGCGGTAACAGAAAAGGTTAGGGGAGTTCCAGTGAGCAGTGCGCTGTAGTGCCAATGTTACAGCGCTGATGATCACTAAACGCTAGTGTGCCTAGTGTCCAGTCTCAGTGTCGAGGTGACCACATCAAAGTAAACAAACAATTCAATGATATGAGAGACAAGACAAGAGGCGGTAGGGTCGAGTGTTGGATAGATGAAGTGGCTTGACGTGTAGAAGCGGGGGATGACTCTCTTTTTCTTGTCGTTTGCTGCAGGTGAAGCAGAACATCCAATTGTGTCGTTTACGGCGGGTCGAGGTATTCATTCACCGTCAATAAGGTAAAACGCAGGTCGTCACGGATGTAAAAAGCGCAGGAGTAATATGAGTCAAGGAGGAAGAGGCGAAGGGAGAGCCGAGAAAAGAGAAGCACAAACACGAAAATAGACGAGAAAT
This sequence comes from Fusarium concolor, assembly GCA_013184415.1. Classification (NCBI taxonomy): domain Eukaryota; kingdom Fungi; phylum Ascomycota; class Sordariomycetes; order Hypocreales; family Nectriaceae; genus Fusarium; species Fusarium concolor. The sequence goes on from JABCJY010000471.1 coordinate 36,480, forward strand.
GCCAGGCCAGGTCTACCTTACCCAGAAACTAGCGGGATGAACGGATTGTGGTCATTCATCATTCACAGTGACGGACATGACCAGACCAGGGATGGTCCCATCCCTGCTCGAGTGTCTTGCTTTTTGACCTTTCTTTGATTTTGATCATGCCTATGTTTACTTTTCTATGACTTTAAAATGGACATGTCATGCTATAGAGACCAGTCTCATATTTGTTGCAATTGAGGCATTTGACTGGTTGTCAGAAACACGAAACATGCTTGACGGTCAAGATCAGATCTGATACGCACACTCAATTGTTTATTTCCAGGCAGCGTGCATCCCTCTAACACGGGCACTACTCGCCCGCTGTCACAGATAGGCTTATTCAAGTTATTCAGCAATGATAAATTCCCCTTTTCTCCGTTGCAATGGATCAGTACCATCCACCGCTTATTACATGTTATGCCAACTGAAATCACGGATCCTCCAATGCCCCTTGCTCCTCTCGCTCTTCATCTCGACCTACCCAAGTCTTCTGGCCCTTGCAAAATATGCCAGCTTTTTCTCCGCCGATCGCTGCCCGAGCCTCAATGCTTGTGGCATGACCACGTTGACGCCACAAGAAGCAACAGCCGGGCGGTTCAAAACGTATTATTACCGTTGTATCGTGTTTCATGCCCTGACATTGTCATTTGAGCTTAATCAGTAGAATGTGTAAAAATAGCAAGTATGCAGTAAAGAAGGCGTGCCGATAAACAAGCTCATAACAAAGTTATTCAGAATCCATCTAGAATAATTCTAGTTTTCCCCAGTATAATTGGGTGTTATTCACATGAAAATGGGGCTTTTATCCGTCCCAAGGCGGAAGAGAAACAGCCTAGAATTCCAAATGCCTCAGCCAATCAACGTCTACCCGTTGCAAGGCTCCAGCTTTAGTTTCGGGGTTTCAGCTCCAGCTCTGATTTTCTTTGTCCGCCGCTGACAAAAGCAAATCCATCAGCTATTGGGGACTGATCCAAAGTGGCTCGATGATTCTGCAATAACCATTCCACAACCCACTCCCTCTCTCTCTCTCGCCAATCGACCCCAACTCTCCAAGTCACCTGGGGGAAACTTTCTTTTCATTTTTTGAGTTTCACTCATTTGCGTCCCTGTCGTCATGGGCTTCATCGGCATCTCCCTCATCGTCGCCTCAGTCGTTTGGGTCCTTGTTCGTCCGCCATCATGGATGCCAGAGCCACTGCAGATCCTCCTTCGCTGGAGAGGAGCTGGGCCTCCTGCTATCAAAGCCAAAGACGAGGCTGAGGCTGGTAATTCTGATCCTGGACCCCGTATCAAAGTGTCGGATCACGAGGTGGAACCGGGCTCTATACTCCGGGCACGTCCGGCTGATAACCGTACCACACGAGACGACGACCAGCATCGAGACCAAGGAAAGGCTACCGCTACCACTACCTCAGTCGATGCCTCGGCCTCATCGCTGAAGAGCGCCAAGAACGATACTTTCTCTATGCCGCCACCTCCTTTACCAAAGATTGCGCCTCCGGCCCCGACCATCGCCGAACCCGAAGAACAAACAACTCCCAAGGCTGTCGCCTCCGATCCTCCCTCTATTCCCGTCCCCAGCTTCAGCCTCGATAATGCTCCGATTGCGCCGAGTTCACACCCCGCTCCCCGGCGGAACCCCACAGCGCCGGGCCCCGCTCTCTCTCCGAACTCGTCCTCCATGATGCCCCCGCCTCCACCTCCGGGCCGTCTTCCTCCTACAACACCGTCTGCTAGCCCAGCAGCTGGTCGCATGCCATCACTCTCCCAGTTCCCCGCCGCAAACTCACCCCAACGAGCTCGTGGACCTCTCCCGAACCGAGGTCCCCCCTCATCAGGTGGTCTGGCACCACCGCCAACACACTCCTCCAAGCCCAATAAGCCCAGTCGCAAGGTCCTTCTCACACCAGGTCACTCTCCTCTCGACTGGGCTCGCATATCTGGACCGAATGCCGACCTCCGCGGTGTTGAACCCTCAACACCATACTTGCGCGTCACTCCGTCTATGCTGAAGCGCATGACGGGTCGCAAAGGCAAAGATGCTTGGATGGCGCTCAACGGCAAGGTGTATAATGTCACGCCCTATGCTGACTTTCACCCTGGCGGTGTTCCTGAGCTGATGCGTGGTGCTGGACGTGACGGCACCAAGCTATTTGGCGAGATCCATCCTTGGGTGAACTACGAGACTATGCTGTCTGCTTGTCTCGTAGGTCTCCTTGTTGAAGAGTCCGAAGGCTCTGAGAGCCAGATGGACGGAATGGATTAGACCATCGCATTGAAGAGATGAGATAAATCGTAGAGACGCCAAATACTGTTGCATTTATGATACAGGGAAATATTTTACATGTATTAGACCATACTGTTTGCGCCATAGATGCTCCTTTTGGGACACATAGATGTACATTAGCTAGAAAGATACCCCACAGAGACTGGCCTTTACCGTCTCTTTCCAAATCGGAACTTGAGCTCATCATCACTATCATCACTGTCCGCAACTTCAACAGTCCTTCTTGTAGGGCGAGTCCGCTTGGGAGGCTGCTGTCCTGCAGCAGGCTCTGCTGCAGCTCGTTTACTCCCCTGGCTTGTATTTCGGGATGACTGGGTCTTGGCTTGAGACTGTGACTGTGACGCTGTGGCCTGTGCCCCACGCGTTCGCGTTGTTGGTGCTGAAGATCGCTGTGAGACCTGATTACTCCCTTCATCGCTGCTGTCGGATAAAACATTGGCATATGCTCTTTTGTGGGTGCGTGCTGGGGCTGAAGGCGCTGTCGGAGCCGAAGACTGCGACTCTGTTCCAGGAGGCTGACTTGGATTCCTCCGTCTCCGATCTGTTTCTTCATCCTCAAGCCAGTAATCGTCACCGACGCCATATTCCTTTGTCTTGGCTAGCGTAAGGGGCACGATTGTCCTCGCCGGTTGTCGTCCTGTCGCCTCTCCTCGTTGTCTGAACTTCTTGAAGTTCTTCATCCCGTTCCATTTGGGATTCCATCGTCCATCCCGAATATCTTGTTCTCGAGTTCGGCCATGGCTGGGCTGACGAACTCCCATCTCTTCCACTATGTTGAGTCTTCGAATCTCGGAGAGATCAACATCGTCAGGTAGATTCGCCAAATCTTCCTTTTCGGCTCGGGCGCGGGCTTCTTCCTGCTCTCTGTTCTGTGCAGCCATTGCCAAGATATCGAATTCTTTCTTAATTTTCTTCTTTGGCTCTGGAGCTTTCTCAACTTTCATAGTTTCCAACTGTTCAGCTGGTTCGTCCAAGTCTTCGCCTCGTTCTATTCTTTGGCGCTTGAACCTCTCCGCCGCAGTAGTCATACCATCCATGAGATCATCTTCGGGTAATGGCGAAGCTCGCCTTTTCCTTTGAGAAGACCTTGTGTTGCTGGATGGTTGCGGCTGTTGGGGAACATCCGGTTCTTGGGATACGAATAGCCCTTCTTCTTCTCCTGGTGCTTGCGTTTGAGCTTGGGTTGCGGGTTGATGTACCGGTGCTGATGTCGCAGGAGTATCATCCATGTCCACATCGTCGTCGTTGTCGTCAAACCCTGCGAATCGCCTCTTGACTGTTCTTCTAGTTCGTCCTCGTCGAAGTGCAGGTTGTGAGTCTTCAGCCGATTGTGAGGTTAGAGCCTGTGCAGTTGGGTGCTGTGTCTCATTCGCCACTTCGGGCTCTTGGCGAGTGTAGTGTCGCTCCTGTGTATTATGTGCAGACTCGACCTCCAGAGACCGTCGAAGGATACTCGCATCCTTGATGAGGATTGCCTCCAGAAACTCACTCTGTTCGATGGGACGATGGTCCAATCTCAGGGACACAGACCTGAAAAACTCGACGTACCAATCGACTGAGCCTCCTTTCGAGGGAACGAAGCGTACCACTACCACGCCTTTGCCCTCGCTGCCGTCATTAAAAGCACCGAGGCCCTTCTCTCCAGCGACACTCTTGACATACTGAACAAAATCATCGACTGAGGTTTCTTCAGCCTCAACATTGCGTAGCAACGCCTTGCCGCCGCCACTCGTAATAGGGGCAAGCAAGTTGTTGTATTGGACCGAGTCGTAAAAGATGAAGGTATAGCCCTCGAATATGTCGCGTCTTCCTGAATCCGGAGAGTATGTTGAATCAGGGTGCTGCACAGGCTCACCTCCTCTTGGGGGTAGATGCTGCATAGCATCAGGCCAGTTTTGATTAAAGTCCTGCTCCAAAGGGCTCAATTCAGTGACCTCAGCCCCGTCTGCCAAGCTTCCTGCTTCTACCACAGCATCGAGGAAAGTCTCCGTCACAATGTGTTTCCCATTGATCAAGGCTTGAAGTCCTTTAGCTGTATTTCGCTTCTTTGAGACGACGTGTGTGGTCGCAGGAACATATTCTGTCACAAGCTTGATGTCAAACTGCTCAAATCTTTCTCGAAGTTTAGTCAGGGGATCCGTTTGTAACTCCTTGCTGGTAAAAGAGAATGCGAAGACGACTGGCTCCCAAGAGATGCTGTAGATGATAAGCGGCGTAACACGAGACTGGATGAAACGGCTTACCTGAATCTGTTTGGACATTTTCCCATAGTAAACTCAGCCTTGTCCCCCTCGATATACTTTTTCTTGCCCTTGATCTTTTCTCCATTGACGACTGTGCCTATCTTTGTCGCCAAGTCCTCGATCGTAAGCGTGGAGCGGCTGGTGGGATTGTGCACTTGGCCTTTCTCGACGGGGCTGATGGTGATGGTAAGGTGCTTGCGTGAGATGGTATTGTGCGATATCGCCAATTGGCCAGCTAAGTAACGATTATGAGCTTCAAGCCTTTTATCCAGACTTTAATTTCTTACGTTCTGCGGCTGTTCGGCCAAATAAATAGGTTTTCCCTGGCCGCAACCACAGCCTTCGGCCTACGGATGATTAGTTACGTCAAAGCCCAAGAGTCGAATGCTTACCATCAAAGGCCTCTGAATTCTCCAGGATCCACATCTCCAGCCGCCAAGTACGACGCGAGGTCGTTCACGATTCCATAGACGTTTTGGCGAAGCTGGAAGTTATGACGTGAGGTCGATGTCGCGAATCTTGCGGGGCCAGAGACGCGTTCGGGTCAGCATTTCGCGACGCCAGATCACGTGCCTACCCTGATCTCACTCAAGCATCTCAATCTAAGGATGAACAAAGAACTGGCTTTGGAGAGAGCTTTCATTGTTCCAGATACTTAATTAAAAATGACTATTTCAAGCCATAAATGGGTCCTCATACAAAAGCTACCTCTTGTAGTGTTCGAATTCTCGACATTTATAACATTTCACGCCAGAACTATGATCAAGAAACGCTTCAGTGCTATTTAAAAATATGCAGTCTTAATAGTTAGTTACAATGCCTTTCAGAATCATCAATGCTAAAAATTCTGTTAATCTCATGGAGTCGTTGTCAAATGTTCATCCCGAACTCTACCAGTCTTCAGTCGTCGCAAGTATACAAGTACAAGACCTTTCATCCTCACTCACACTAACCGAGCTCAACTCAGGCACTTCATAATAAGTCATTTATGAATATCTTGGCGAGATGTTCTCACTTACTAGCTTGTAGTAACGGTGCATTCGGTGCATCGGATATGGTTGCAATTCAAGCAACTGGGATTCAGGACCCAGTTCCAGATCTGAAGGCAAACGCACTATGGAGTAGTAATTAGCTTTAGTAAATACCCATTAGTATTTTACTATTATCATTACTTACACATTTCCAATAATAGGTTGGTGTCTTAGGTTTTTTAGGCGCCATCTTTGGCCAAAGTGTCGTATCATAAGATCGATAGGTTATTGGATGTTCACTGGGATTTCGAGTATATTTTTGGTATTCGCAGCTGGCTTACACCCATTTCCGAGCTCCAAAACGGGTCCGAAGCTCGAGCTTTATTCCGATGCGGCTCTGCGGTCGACTGACACTCCAGGCTCGGCGATACCGCGAAGGATGCAACCCAATGCCGGGTAAGTACCAATGAGAGCCCTCATTTGCCCGGAGACTTGATAGCTTCACTTTTAGCCGGTTTCTTCAATGTTAGTGTCTATTTGACGTCAGTGTCGTGTTTGGGGGCCAAAGCAAGATAGTGTTGACGACAACAAGTGAAAGCCTTGGACCGTGGCATATCAGTTGCAAAGTGGCTTCATAGTATGCTGCCTAACAGTGAGTGAGTCAATACCTCATAGATTCTTACTTGATCAAAGTTGACTGATGCCTATGAACTCGTCATATGTCTTTGTGTGCGTTACATCGGGCTCCTCCAAAGTGAACTGTTGAAGACACGAAACTTGCAACGGATAGGTTAGAAGCATACATTAACAACAACACATGACATAGTAAGTCAAATTATAGGGCTCATTAACCTTATGATGAGCCGTGTCATTCTATACTACTCGTGCTAACCCATAAGTCTTAGATTGGCCATTAAGACACCTGTTTTGTGAGCATGCATGCACTTGCTACAACCTGTTGCTGCATTAATAGGTGAACAACGTTATCTTTGATCGCAGGAGTCAATATACGTTGCAAACCAATTATGTTTATCAGAAATATTAAAATGAGTAGTTGGCATCAATTTGCCTTTTTTTATCATTAACTTGTGCTTGGATGTGAATATTTGACAATATTTGGCGGTATATCCAACGCCACAGTGTCGCGGTTTGTTTCAGATATATATATTTGCATTCAAATACATAACGGCGAGACGTTTTTCCTTTAGCGCAAATGCAAGTCTCCTAAACCTTGCCGAGCTTATAGCATTCAGCCACCATCTTCTTCCGACCAACTCTCCTGCTCTTTATGCTTATGGCACCGCTAGCCTGAGATCTGACCCGAGTAATCTCCTCTGGGTCGTGATTCGTAGCACGAGATATCTCAGCAAGTTCGCCAAACTTCCATCCACGGAGGAAGAATAAGCATAGGCCTGCAGTGATGTACATGATGCCGACGAAGATCTGCGCTCCGATGTACTTTCCGGTACCTGCGACGATCTGCAGAGCCATCGGTGTACTGAACGTACAAGGCAAGCTGATAACAAGCCAGGTCAAATTCAACGCAGAGGGGACATCAGCAAGGCCAACGACCTCAACTGTGACGGGTGCAACTGTTGCCCAGTAAGTTCCAGCCACACCGCCTCCCACGATGGTAAAGAAGAGCAACAGTCCATAAGATTTGGCGTTGATCCAGATAGCAAAGACAAGAATTGCAGCTAACCAAGTAGTCGCACACGCCATGTTGATTCGTCCCGTGCGGTCGCTGAAGTATCCGATAAAAGGACGGCCAAGGGCCTGGCCTAAGTTGAAGAGGGCGCTGACCATGGCTGCTTGAGAGGCACCGAGGCCGATAAAATTGGCGTAGTTCGCCAAGGCGAAAATGAGAACAACGTACGCCAACATGCTGAACCATCCGTAACCGAGAAGCAGGATGAACTCAGCACGTTTGAAGAGACCAAGATCGAAGGGGACTTGACGAGAGCCGATGATCTTGTTGCGGTCTTTGACGAGGATCGTGCAGATGATGTTGACAACGAAGACAAGGATGCCGAGAATCCTATAAGCCCAGGCAAGACTGATGTTTCGGATAATTGCACCCGCTGCCAAGGAGTATAACAAGCCACCGAGACCTGAACCAGCAGCACTGATACCATTTGCGAGAGATCGGCGAGTAGTGAACCATTGGGGGACGATACCGACACTCGGGACAAAGAGGAAACCCATTCCCAGACCGAACAGAACGCCCTGTGTAAGAAATAGGTGCCATATCTTGTGCGCGAAGCTAGCGCATATCAAACTAGCGGTCTCCATGATGATGCCAGCAAACAGACTGGGTTTCGTGCCGAATTCGCGGACGCAGAGAGTCGCAAGAGGGGATACAAGCATGGCGCAAGCGATACTCAAAGATCCGACAAAGGCGTAGTGAAGGGACGTCGCACCAGGGAACGTGTTGGTCTGGATGAAATGGGCCAGAAAGACACCGTAACTCGAGTTGAGACCCCATGTATGAGCGTTGATGATCGCTACACATGCACAGCATACCCATCCATAGCCTCCATTAGGGGGTGGAGGTGGAACATCGGTTCGAGGAGGAAACATATCGCCATTATTCTTTTCTCCAGTTGAAACCTGCTGTTGGACCTCGTTTGCTGGAGTGATGACATCGCCTTCCTCGGTAGTGGTGGTGTCTTGGCTCCTCCGACCCGAACCCATCGCCGGCTCCGTCTCTGGAGATCGGGAGGACTTCTTCTCGTCGGCTCCCATATTCGAGGACAATTGGGGGGACGTTAGGATGACTGGGAAAAGGATGAGGAGTCATGATTTTAAAAAAAATTTGGACAAAAACGGATCAAGTGGTTCTTAATACCCCGGCTTTACAGGACCCTCTGGGGCATCTCCGACAACCGGGGGGAGAGGATGGCGTCCGGGGATAAGACGGGTCCAGTTTTGATGCATTTTAGGTTCGGATGGCGGCGCAAACCACGCGGGGCTTAAGCCATTTTGCCTAGGTAGGCAGGTCTGAGTGAACCCTTCTCTGCTTGACGTGCTTATGCTGACTGTATGGTAATTAGATGCTACTCATTGCATGTACAGCCAAGAACCAATGGCTTAGTCTTGTCAATGTCCAAGGCTGCATCTCCGTTTGGCTTCCGTATACGGTCAACGGCAATAACAAAGGCGAAAGGATGGAAAAATAAGATTTCGGTTGGGGATAGAGCGGGGGGAAAGCATCCAATCTCGGCCGATCTGATCGGCTCATCTGATCGGTTAGCACCCGTTTCCGCTCCCATTTCCGCCCGCCTTTTCCTTCTGGTGTCAATCTTCGTGGGGTAATTCATGCATGTTACGTACCTAACAACAAGATTCCACATTCAATCATCGGTGAGGTACTATGATCTTGGCTGCTTAATAATTAATACCCCATGACTTTTAACAATTTGTGTCATAGGAGGCGTCAACATTCAGCGTTGCTCCTCTAATATGCCGAGGTATACGAGCCTTCCCCTCATGGACTATCTTCATTTGGAAAACAATACCGGCCTCTTAGACAGCACGGCCCTTTATCATATTACATTGATGTCCTAATGAGTCAGTTAAGCCTATAAAGCTTGTTCTTGTGATTGAGAGTCCCAGTGATGTCGGTTGGATTGACCTCGTCACATTCTGCCTAACCTGTACCTCTCTGTCAAACAATGTCAACGGAATCGTGTTCAAGGCCAGACGATTGACAACAGCTTCAGATTCGCTATCATGGTGCCCCAATTGGTAATCAATGACCTTAATAATACGTACTGTTGACTTTTAAAATCATAAGGGACTTGCGAGTCCATATGCGAAGCCAGTCATGGGCAGCTGGTGCGGCCTGTCGTGTGCATATATTCACACATGCCGTTCAATTAATTTCTTTGTACAGAGCTTACATCACTCCAAAAGTTACGATGAACAACACTCAGTTTTATCCAATTGACAACTATCAAACAACGGCGGCCCGATTTATCATCACTGTGTCCTGGCGTCTGGACATAAACCTATGAACATGTGGACGGAACGGCCCTGTACAAAGACATTTGGCTATTCTTCCAGAACATCTAGCCGGGATAGAACAATTCTTTGTTGTAGAGCAACATCATCCAGCTCGCCCATAACCACGAGATCTATAAAGGTCCACAAGCCTCCGTATGGTCCTGAGAAAAAACAAGCTTTGCAATCTTTCTGATCATCGTCTTCAGACCTGATTGCTTTCATCGACACACCGAATCAATATGGCTAACCTACCCGTAACCAGCCCAGGCGCCATCACCTCCCTGTTTACTATCATTATCCTGCTCAGCCTTCGAGCCGTGAGATTCCTCGCGATCCAAGTCGGGCGTGGAAAGTACTCTCCTATCCAGCGGCTGGAGCACCGGCAACACGACTGCTCCGTTATTCTTCCGGTCCAGAACCCACATGATCCAATGCTTGACATTTGTGTCCGCAAGATTCTGCAGAACTATCCTCGACATGTCTACATTGTGATCTTTGGCGTCGAGGCTCAAAACACATTGAGCTACAGACTGCAACCCTTTAGAGGGATGTATTATAATACGCAGCTGCATATTGGTGCTGTAAATACTGCTAACAAACGTCGCCAGATTGCCCATGCTATGGCCTATATTGACACTACTCTGACTGTAGTGACTGATCAAGACGTTCACTGGCCTTCGAATTTCCTCGACTCAGCCCTCGCTCCTTTTGCTAATCGCAAGGTTGGTGCCGTTACAGTCCCTAAAATCGTACGCAAGCCCCGAGGGTTTTGGGCCTCACTCCCGGCGTGTCTTTTTTCATGCTACTACAGTCTGGGAGCTGAAGAGAACCGAGCCTTCAACGCCCTGGATTCTTCCGCACTCTTTGTCGAGTCGACTGTGGTGTTTCGCACTCGCTTCTCGCAAGAGCCGAGATTCAATCAACAGTTCGAGAACGACCCTTGCTTGAACAGATGGTCTGGTACTTATAAAGCAGACGAGTATCTTTTCTTCAATCGTTATTTCCTTCAGGCAGATTGCGATGACGAGACAGCCTGTCTTGTCGTTTTCCAGGATGCTCCTGAAGCTACGGTTCAAGTTGAGGGAAAATCTATCATCGGGTTCTTGGGTGAGTATCTTCGCACGACTCGGAATACATGGCGTCTCAGTCGGTCGATGATTCGGCGGGTTGAGCGCCGTAGGTATCCCTATGCCTTCATAACCATGTGGTTATCAAGTTTTGTTTCCTTCACCATGGTCCAAGAAGCCATCATTGGTGTGCTGATCTCCATCAATGGTGAACTTCAGCAGACATGGATACTCTGGATCCTCCTTGAATTCTGCATTATCGTTCTTCAAATCGTCGTGGGTAGACAGGCTGGATCACGTCTGAGTCACAGCGGCGGTAAGTACAACAAATTCATGATTTTCATGTCCATTCTGGTGGGTTTGCTAGCTCAGTATGTTTTGGAACTACTCAAGATTGTGGCACTCTTTACAGCATAGATGGCCGATGTTGAAAGGCCCAAGCGGGAAGACCCAGAAGCCCAAGGAGCGGATATTAAATTGCCTGTCTGGGTCGATGGACGGGTTCAGGACCAAGCGCAGCGATTCGAGATGCGTAATGAACCTCCCTGGATTAGAGGTTTCGAAGATCGAAGGGTCGCTCGAAGGGACCCTCCCCCAAGATATGACCGAAGGTCTCCCCATCATATGACATAGACTCTGATAGCTCTAGTGTCAGTGTTGAATAGGGCTTGCAGAGGAAAGGTAAGTATGGTCATGTTTCTGATAGTTAGTCGTAGTCGTCACAATTTGGAGACATGCGGGTTCATGTTTTTGTATACTAGCTTAGATGTTCGGGAATATCAGGAATGAGACAGCTACTATCGTCATTTTATCTAGTATGTGATTAATTAAATGTGAATGAGTTTTTATCAGTGTTACCATATCACTTTGTTCATAGAGTCAAGGGTTTTGTATCTTATGCGTTGAGAGACAGTAAACGAATATGCAAATAGAAGGGATTGATTAAGACTCCAGCAGTGTTATTGTTAGTTTTATTCTCCACGCTTCGAGCTTGTAGTGATCAATGTACGGGTGCACTTCAAGTGAAGATGCATCACCCAGATTGCGTCGTGAATTTGCCCCTGAGCGGAGTGGAGTTCGGATACAGCGGCAAATGCCACAGCTCAGTCAGAGATAAGATCTCTAAATCTATCATAAATTTGCCCTCAGATTCAGTCTGGGGAATGTCTGTGGGGATAGCTATACTCATGAGCACGTCTGTGCATGCAGATGGGGGATCAGTCCCCAGCCCAAGCTTGAGTGGTATGATTGCGGAACCGTACTGATGGTTGTATTCCCAAAAGAATAAACAATTATTAGATCTTGGGCTGCTTCAATTCGCGGGGGAAAGGGCTAGTTCCGTGGATTGGTGGGAGTGTTATGAGAGTCCTAGGACACCATGAACTGCTCAGTTACGACAGTGAAAAGATCCAGTGACAGTAAATCACTGACTGACTAAGATTACAGAGTCATCTTGACTCACTATTACCGCCCAGATTGATTTTAATAAGGGCTGGTTAGTCTCGAGGCAAACACAAAATACGACAACTGTGTCTCTCTTGAGACGTAAAGGCGCCATAACCAGGTTATCATATTGACTTGAACATCGTGGCTTGAAGGACAACATGTATAAAGGATGTAGTTAGTCTGTTTCGTATACAGAAGCGGAATGATGATCTGCTTGGCACCCATTCAGCCCGAGAACTTGCCTCCAGCACTCTAGCTCCTGGAAAAATAACACCCGAGAAAAGCCAGGACACCGTGACAAGGACACGATATGGTATTGTAGAGATTCTCAGAAAGAAACTTGACGTGTCTCTACAGCTGCAATTACCCTAATGGCCCTAACGACTGCCTACAGAAGCCTTATGAACAGGCTTTGGCGTAGCTGAAGGAGTGACTTGCCCTCTGTCGAGCACAGAACAAAGATCTTGTTCTTGAAAGGGGCCTCTAGGAGATGAAGACAATGACTTCACCCAAGCCCTTTCAACCCCAGTACCATTAAGAGCTGGCGATGAAACTTCGGAACTGATATCTCGCGTAGGTCGAGATTACTCAACTCGGTTCTCCCGGACATCCTCCTATCATTTAAATAGGGGAATCTTTGCCGAGTTGGCCTCAACAGGAGCAGAGTAAAGCAGAACCGAGGTTATGCTGACAAGACGTTATTCGTTTCAATTGATATCTCCAAGTCACGTAGCATCGTGATGGTAAAGACACTCAACAAATTATCACCGACTACCATCCGGAGGAATGGAAGGTTTCCTCAAAGGGATATGAAAACTCTTTCACTTCGAGTCATTACTCCATCGTGGAGTAGCAGAATAACATAACCGAGGATAACTTACGAAATCGCATTTATTCAAGCACCCAGTCAAGTGAGATATCTGCCTCAGTAAATCAGGGGTAACAGTTACAGTGGACACACGCAGTAGAGAGGGATATTTAGCACCAATGATCACGGTGGATAGCTAGTGGTGAGAAGACACTGCCTCTCACTCACAAGTGCATTGATGCATACGACCCTCAGATTGGACACGGACATTGAAAGCCGATACGCGCTCAAGAGGTGTCCGTAACACACTTGAGTGTGATGAGCGGCCGTAGTTGCCGTCCCAGACCCTTTTGATGAGTGGCAGCAGATCTGATCCTTGTCTAGTTTCTTGGCCCTCGCGGCTCTTTGTCTTGGCTGGCGTAAAGTGGCCTGTGCTTTGTTCTGTCAGAGATTGATGAGCGATGATAGCAGGGTTTTTGGTGTTGGAGAAGACCGTTGATCATCGGGAGACACTCATCATCACTTGGGTTGACTCTGTGGTCTCTATGCTGTTCTTGTTCCTCGGTGTGGTAAATGCTCTTGTTGGTGTCAACTTCGGATCCGCAATTCGATATATGACTATTCAAAGTTCGACCAAGGCCAGTAGGGTAACAATAGCTCTCAAAATGGCTTCGGTATCTCGGACAGAGCGAAAAGATGGTATTTCCGCCGGCGGAATTTGGAGGTGGCGAGACAAGGCAGTGAGATGGCAGAGAGCGGATCCTCACTCATACGATCAAGGATGATAGTGGGACTCGACCCGTCAGGTTATGATGATGGGGGGCAAATTTAGGTGAGACTGTCTTTTGTTCTCCATTTTCTGTGGTGGTTGTGCGGTGCAGAATTAAAGCGAGATTTGCAGCACATGCCAAACAATATGTTCTGTGTCAGTTTGTCTGAAGATGTTGGAGAGGGGAATCATGAGGAGTAACTTGAGAGTTGGACATTTGGGGGCTCCGTGGCGTCATCGCGTTCCTGCAAACCCCCTGGAAGACTGAACGCCACGCACTAGGAAGATCCCTGTATTTAATTGCTTCTGGAAAAGAGCCTGGAGGTCGCTGACGCAGGTTTTGGATTTGCAGAAAGAGGCGCAACACTTGAGTCATAAGTTCTTCAGAACAGGCACACATCAGCACGTTGACGACTCAGTCCATAATGAGAGTGATAATCACCAAAAATCTCTGTCGACTGCGCTGCGTGCGCCCCAACCTTGGGTCACTTCGGTTAGACATGTACTAAAAGAGCCGCCTACCGGATGCCGAAACGCTATCAGCACCCCTGAACAGGAACAGGAGGCTCAAAAATGGGTGGGTTCCATTCTAATTTGGGTCCATCATTCGATGTGATAACATAACAGTCCCGTCTTGTAGCCGACTGACAACCGAGGATAAAGCCCAAGCTGGTTTTCCTCATTAACCAGACGTGCCCTCCGAGGAATTAGGTTTGGAATTAGCTGGCAAACGGCCCTTTTCTTCTCTTCTCTCGTGTTTTTCGATTGAGCTAGTTCAGAATGTTATGATCGGAGGATAAGCCGTTGTTTTAGCTTGGCGAACGAAGTGCACCACCCATTTCTTAGGTTTGGGGGTGCACTGCAGTGAAGTTGGTGTTGGGGTCTTGTTTGGAGGAAGTTTTCACGATGCATCGATCGGGTCTTGGCTTGTTTTGTTTTCTCGCTATTCCCGCTGGTGTTGTTCTCCAATTCCTTACCCATGAGGAGAACCCTACCACCTGAGGCCACGACTTTTTGGAGAAGTTTCAGGCCTTGGCAGTTGTCATAACGAAACGCTGCTGATCGTAGTATGTCAGTGTGATTTCATGATCGTAGGCTCACTCTTGGCTTGAGAGTCTACTCGAGCCAGCTCAACGTCTCTCTGTCTGCACAACTGCATAACCGAGCACTCTTCACAAACGGATAAGTCGGCGTAGCATAAACTGGGTCTTTTGCCTCTCCTTCAGAAAAGTGACGAAAGTGATGCTGCTCAGGCCCACCCTCGGCCATCGTCCAGAGTTCCTCTCCTCAGCGTTATCGCGCCCTGGTTAAGGGTATCTGGGGAAAGGAAACAATCGGATCTTGACCCCAGAGTCTCCCCATATTGCTTAATTCAAGTTTAAATCTCCAGATTTTGAAGTTTTTCTTTTCTGGTCCTGTGCACTTCAAGATTCTGAAAATGCGTGCTGAGTGTAAGTGATGCTGTCATGGGCGTGTATAACTGTCTAACCACCACTTGATCGACACACCCCTGCTCGATTTCTCCAATTCCTGCTGAGAATATCTGGGCCCCTCACAGCCACGCCCTTGGCCTTTTTTTCTCTTGTTGCATCTCGGCCGCAGCCGTCGGAGGAAAAATTGTATTGTTTGCACCCTTCTTGGCTGTGTGTGTAATGTACCCCTGCCGCTAACAAAGAGGCTGCCGACCCTCCAACTTCAACCAGACTTTACATCATGGTCTGCTAACTAAATTCTTTAGCAGAAGAACCACGTGCACTCAAATGTTATTTCGCTTCTAAAATATGGAGCTGAGATAGATCTTGGCTGCTTTGTAAGGCAGATAGATCATCACCGCTAGTGGCCATTCCGCGTGGTTCTCCACGTTTTCACCGTGAGGCGGCTTGCTTGATCGCCCTGAATTTTGAGTGTAAATTTTGGTGTATTTTTGAGGTTGTTTCAACGAGATTGCATTTGTAAACTCGACTATGGGTTCTGAGTTGTGGAGAGAACTCTCCGTCTTCAATGGCTGGTGCTTCACTTGTTCAGACACACAAGGACAACGTATCAGTCCAGTGTCTTTTCATATCTGCTCATAACTGTTGCTGCAATGATGTTTGGCTTGGCCAAAAGAATGCTATGATTGAATAACATGAGGCATTATTATATGGAGCGAGAATGCTCCATGTATCCGTGGACTGATCACGAAGCACTCATATATCAACTACAAACCCCAGAAACCTTCATCTTACAACTCTCTGCCGACATCAACTCCCGCTCACTTCTCAAACCTATTGCTTACAATCTTTAGTCAGATGCTTCCTGTCTCTCTCAGCAAAGTTGAGGGATAACCCCAGCACCACTGGATCTAGGATGGTTGCTAGGACCAACATGCTGCATATCCTGATATGTAATACGCCTTCGTTAAGGCGCTGAAACGTCTGGAAGTCAAAGCCCGATGCACAAGACGGCACGTTTGCCGTTGTCTTTTTGACCGTGCGAGCAGATCATCAAGTTTCTCCTCATTCACTCCCCGCAATGTGTTTCTCTTCCCCGCGGACTATTGTATTCTTCTCTGGACTGATGTTGGAGGTTGTGAATATATGATATGTGAGGTTAGTTGGGTCCTCTATTTTTATGGAGGGCCAATTGGAAGTATTTAACCACGGATATTTCGTTTTATTTGTGGTTTTTTGTATTTTACCGGAAATATATATTTTTGTTGTCAGGAGAGCAAGATCATGAGATGGACCATCCGGCCCGTTGTGCCCTTTGTAATGTTACATTAATATCAAGGGTTCACCACCACGAACGACTGAATATGCAATTGAAGTCTTTTATTCTGTTGATTGATGTCTCTATTATCACCAAGGTGATATTCAGCGTCAATCTTGTCGCTGTCCCCCAATTCTGCAGAATATGGTTGACCAACACGCCCCAGTCTAGACTCTATCGACCCCAACTCTATACCCCGGTCCAACATTTTCTTCTCCCCACGCCCTCGTCTTGCTCGTCGGGGCACTCCACCGTCACTCCACTACGTATCCATATCACTCCACAGGTTGAGTGCTTCTCCCTGTTCATCGGCCTCCAGAACCTAATTCGATATCTCATCAATTCCCGTGTCTGTCTGTCTTTTCCCTTTGCCCTGGTCTAGCCTTGGTTTATAAATCTGTCTTTCGCCCGTTGCCACTTCAGATCTGTCTTTGCTATTTCATCTCATGCTTTTATTCCTTGGTCACTTGTAAGCTTGTCGTTTTTACTGTTATAGACCTGTCGCATACCGGTTCGGTTCGGTTCCTTTCTACTATCGATTCGACATAGAACTCACCTTGGACTTCAGAGTCCCATCCATCACAATGGCTCAAAACATGCCCGGATACCCACAGCAATACACCAACGAGTCTCCCCACGACTCAGACAAGACCCTTGATCGCACGACAACTGCTGCTCACCAACAAGCTCACCCGCATCTCTATGGCCATCCTTCAAATATCCATCCCGCTTTTGGCGGTGCCCTGCAACCAGGTCTCTGGAAACCCGTTGAGCACCGCAAGTTCGCCAACCCTGCTCCTCTAGGACTATGCGCTTTCGCTCTCACTACCTTTGTTCTATCATGCGTCAACATGCACGTCCGTGGTGAATCCTCACCTGCTATTGCTATTCCTATAGCATTCGGATATGGTGGTCTTGTTCAACTCTGCGCTGGCATGTGGTATGTCTATCTATCTAACACTCAGCTTCTCGATCTGATCTAACACTTATACAGGGAAATGGCCGTCGGAAACACATTCGGTGCTACCGCCCTATCATCATACGGAGGCTTCTGGATCGCCTATGGTCTTCTCCTAACACCCACCTGGAACGTCCTCGGTGCCGATGGACCCTACGAGGGTGAGACTGGTTCTGTTATGGGTTTCTTCCTGACTGGCTGGTGGATCTTCACAACACTTCTTCTCATTTGCACTCTCAAGTCTACTCTTGCCTTCTTCCTCCTGTTTTTCTTCCTTGACATTTGCTTCCTTCTCCTTGCTTGCGAGAACTACGCACATGATTTGGGTAACCACGCTGCTCAGCTTGCTCTTCAAAAGGCGGCAGGATTGTTTGGATTCTTGGCGGCGTTTATGGCTTGGTACAATGCTCTCGCTGGTCTCCAGGACAGCAGGTATGTGTCTCCCCTCTTTATCAATATGAAATCAAGATCTCTAACAATATGATTAGCAACTCCTTCTTCCAGGTTCCTGTTATCCACTTCCCCTGGTCTGATGAGGGTCGGGCACACCGTCACCAAAAGGCCGAGCAAAACCTGGCTTAAAATGAATGAAGTTTGCTTGTATTTCACGCGTTACGATTTGGATTCTTATAAGATATGGTGTATACGTCCCATTTACGGCACATAGCCGGTTAAGGTCCGCTGCATTGAAGGAGTTAAGAAAGTCATTTCGCTGTTCCGGCCAGCGATCGTTGGCTCTTGTCTTTTAACTGTTGCTGCTGGAAATACTGCGGCTCGCTCATATAGAGGGTGGTTAGCATGTGACATAATAGGCTGGAAATTGTACATATATTGGAAAATGATGAATGTTCATTATGAAAGTCATGACAGTGCCATTGTCAAAGTATGCCCAATTGGTCCACTTAGGCCTTTGCATCACTCGTGAGAGCCATGTGGAAGACATGCAGCTCGAATATCGACTAGCCTTATAAGGCTCACTAGAATCTCGATTATCGTTATACAAACAGCCCTGTTCCTGCAGGTTCATCGTACAGGCCGATGCCGATATCGATGCCAACGGTGGTGCCGAGCCCATACGACAGCCATAATGTAAATGGGTTGCTTGCTCGAGACCTCGTACTTGCTTTAGTCTCACTTTCGGCAGCTATATTTTCTTCTTAACTTACCTTTCGTTCTCACTTGAAAAGCAGTTGTTCTGGCGTACCTTACCCATCCTACCACGCATATATGCATCTTCCCGTCATCCCGAAAGTGGGGCCGTGCATCTCCGGAAAACCGGGACCGGCCGCCCGCCGATAACAGGAAAAAGCAACATGGCAATTATTAATCTCATATCTCTCTGTGTAAAGAGCTATCCAAATCTGCCAAGGTCTTTCGTTAATATCTTGACCAAATCGTCCGTCATAACATCTTCAAACCCCTCTTTAATTCTCGACCGGAGAAACCTCATTCTCACGCATCGTACGATGTGTTAGAATCACCTGATGGACCGTGAGCCACGACCACAACAGTCCACCATGATCCAACGTCCAAACGATCTATTCTGCTGAGAAATTGCCAACTCACTCACTGTATAAAGCGCCGATCTCGCCCGATTTGCAACCCCGCAGTGATACTTAGATCCTCTAATGCCTCGCATCCTTCGCTGGACAATGAGCAGGCCGCAGATCCTGTTCCTTTCTTGCATTGGCTTCGCAGTCGCTCTCACTGCTATGCTCTACGGCAATATCATCAACTCTTCGACTGTAACTTCTGTTTTCTCAAAGACCATGTCTACGCGTCCTGTCGTCGTCGTCGGCTCCGGCCTTGCTGGTTTATCCGCATCGTATGAGGCTCTTCAGCGCGGGGCTCCATCGGTTCATCTTCTTGATCGCGCTCCTAAGCCTGGTGGCAATAGCATTAAAGCTTCTTCTGGTATCAACGGTGCAGGCACCAAGTATCAGCGTGCTGCTGGTGTTGAGAGCGATACGCTTTTCTATAGCGACTCTGTTAAGTCCGCGGGAAAGCGATTTCATCTTACTCAACCTCCCGTTGATCGTGAGGCTCTAGTCACCAAGCTCACCACCGAATCAGCGGCCGCTGTCAACTGGCTGGTTGATGAGATTGGAGTAGACCTCAGCGTCGTGGCACCCCTTGGTGGCCACAGCGTTGCTCGCACCCATCGCGGTGCTGGAAAGACACCTCCTGGAGCTGCTATCATCATCGCTTTATTGACCAAACTCAAGGAGAATGAGAAATTCTCCATTACAAATCTTGCTGAAGTCAAGGCACTTCTGAAAGAAGGAAACGCTGTCAAGGGCGTTGAATACGAATTTGAAGGAAAGAAACACACCCTCGAAGGCTCCGTCCTATTCGCCAGTGGCGGCTTCGCTGGAGATGCCACAGGTCTTTTGGCACGTTATCGCCCAGACCTAAAGGGCATTCCTTCGACAAACGATGAGAGACCTGGATCCCACGATATGCTTACTGCCGTTGGAGCTGAGCTATTAGATATGGACAGCGTGCAGATTCATCCAACAGGCTTCGTTGACCCCGCGAGCTCCAACTCTATGCTCAAGTTTCTCGCAGCTGAGATGCTTCGTGGCGAAGGTGGCATTCTTCTTAACCCTGAGGGTTCTCGATTTGTCAACGAGATGGAAACCCGTGAGCACGTCAGCGACGCTATCATGAAGCTCCCAACTGCCACTGATGGCGACGGGGTTATTAAGCAGTGGGATATCACACTTCTTTTGGATCCCGGTGCTTCTGCAGCATCAGCCAACCACATCAGCTTCTATGAATGGAAGGGTCTGCTCAGGAAGGTCAAGGTGCGCGATCTTTCACCTGCTCAAATCGCCGCCGTGGATAAATACGCCAAAGAAGTCGCCCACGGTGCAGATGATGAGTTTGGTCGCAAACAGCGTGGACGCTGGACTCTCAAGTCTGGAGAGGAGAACCGTGATGAGGATATTTATATCGGTCGTGTGACGCCTATTACTCACTTTACCATGGGAGGAGTTGCTATTGATGAGAAGGCTCGTGTGTTGAAGAAGAGTGATCATAAGCTCGTACCTATTCCTGGGTTGTTTGCTGCAGGAGAGATCACTGGTGGCATTCATGGAGATAACCGCCTGGGAGGATCTTCTTTGCTGGAGTGTGTTGTCTATGGAAGAACGGCTGGTGCTGAGGTTGTTGGCTCGGCTCAGTGAGATGATAATTAATTGTGTACTCACTCAATGTGAGGTGCGTTTATTTAGAGTCCAGCATATATATTATTACTTCAGTAATGATGGCTGTATCTCCGTTTGAGTCTCGATAACCCTTAATATAGCTTCCTCAATCGACATACAGTATCAGTCACAATCCCAAAGAAATAAAGAGGCGGTCTTTCTAGAAGGCACAACACTCATCTCACATATCTTGATCAATGACACCCCGGAAGTGCTCATCGATCGTAGCACATTGACCTAGCAGGGGTCTTGTTGGGGTTGCAATGATTCGTCAACTACCACATCTCACACCGATCTTCCTCCATCATTTTTCTCACAGCCCAATTCTACCTCCCATCTACTGCAGTGTCACCATAAGAATGTATGATGGACAAGAGGAACTCGATAACCTTGTCTGGGACAAGAATGATGAGGATTCAGCGGCAGCACAGGATGAACTGCGACTCATGACGTTTTGTTCCAAAGTCGAGGAGTTCGTACAAGGAAAATTTGGCAAACCAGCATCGCTCATATCGCCCATGATCTTTGGAGGCTACAATGTTGTCTACAGAGTCCGAGTTCAAGATATTTCGCCAGATCTTATATTGCGACTACCTTGCCCAAGCCTTGTTCCATTTCCCCACGAGAAGACGACGTATGAAGCTGCGACAGCTTGTTTTTTGGCAACAAGGACTCAATTGCCTGTCCCGCGCTCGTTCTTTTTCGATGAGGATTCAGTCTTAGGTCCATTGACCATAATGGAGCGAAGAGAGAACAACGGGAACATATCAGCAAGATTAACACAGCCGAATGAAGACCCTCACATCTTGGACCCAAACATACCCGAGTCTACGCTGGAGGCCATATGGGGAAATGTGGCTCGCTGTTTACTCGAACTCTCTCAACTTACCTTTCCAAGGATTGGATCCTTGCTTCAGACTGGCGACGATATTTACAAAGTTCGTGGTCGTCCACTAAGCGAGAACATGTCAGACATGATTCGACTAGCAAATATACCGACATGCATCCTACCGCCGAAAGATAAGACATATGCGACTTGCGATGAGTGGTACACTGCCTTGGCAGAAATGCATATTGCGCAACTCATATTCCAGCACAACGATGCCGTCACATCTGAAGATGATTGTCGGAACAAGTACGTGGCGCGTCAAATCTTTCGCAGGTTAGCCAGACAAGGCAAGCTATCTTCGTTCGGATTCGCTGAAGATAGTTGGTCTTCGCAATCATTCAAGATCCCGCCAGAGACGCTCTCACCATGCCCATCAAACTCAGACTCTTTCCGACTCTGGGGCGACGACTTCCGAGCAGGTAACATCCTTCTTACCGAGTCTGATGACATAGCTGCTCTCATTGACTGGGAGTATACATACGCTGGGCCAACGCAGTTTACCCTTGACCCACCATGGTGGTTGCTCCTTGAGACCGTAGAGATGTGTTCAACAGGTCTTGATGACTGGATAGAAACTTACGAATCACGCTTGAATATCTGGCTCTCTGCTATGGAAAAGGCAGAAACCAGTATGTTGATATCCGCTCTCGATGCTCTACCAGTACCACTCTCAAGATACATGCGAGAAAGTTGGAAAACGGGTCGCTTCTTTCTGAGTTATGCGGCCCGGAAGAGCTGGGCATTTGACGCTATGTACTGGAACTTTCTAGATGAGAGGTTCTTTGGTGATCGAGATGCTAGTGTGGCGAAAGAGGGCCTTTGGAAGACACGCATGGACTTATTGACTAAGGAGGAGAGGTCAGCCATGGAACCCTTTGTGGAGAGGAAGATGGCGGAGTCAAAAGAAAGACGTATCGTTGAATGGGACGAGGCCGATGCAAAACAGCGATTCGCTGAGCTCCTATTTGACTAACAAGCAGGAAACTCATTAGAGTTAGGAGTATTACAAGCTGGATACTCTTGAATCAAAGGTCGTTCACGAATGAAAGCACAACTTAATGATGCGAAAGAAAATATATCTCCGTTACTTTTAGCTACAGATCCGAACCATGCTCACATCCTTCATTCTCTAAACCATTCCAAACTCCCGCCAAGTCATCCAATCGCCTACTCCATCTTAAGAGGGTTTGCCTTAAAGAACTCCTCAGGAGTAACAAGCTTACCCCTAACCCTCTCAGCAGCCCAAGCAACCGACTTCTCTCCCTCAAGGCCGTAGTACCCAAACTCCTCACCAGCTTTAAAAGCCTGAGCGTATACATCCTTCAAGACTGGCAATTTTTCCACAAAGTCCTCGGTGGAGATCTGCTTATAGGTGATCTCCTTGCCAGTAGCCCTACTCTCAATAGCCACCAACTCCTCCAAGCTATAGAACCCAACAGCCGCGTCCAATCCTACACCTTCGAACTTCTCAGGCTCTGCAAGGATTGCACCGACGTAGCTACCGCAGTTGCTACCGTTGTCAATCCATGGGATGCGAGTTCGGGGAGAAAATGGCAGGGAAACTACCCAATTACCATTGGCATCCTTTTGGGGAGCCCAGAGAGGTACTTGAAGGATGTTTTCGAGGAAGAAGCCAAGACGGACAAATGCACTCTTGACGGGGAGTTTACGAATGTATTTCTCACCCTCAGCCTTGGCATCAAATGGATGGTTGGCAGTGTATTTTCCGCCCGAGACATCAGTAGTGCTAGGGAGACTGCTAAAGACGATGTACTGAATACCAGCTTCAACAGCTGCATCAGCAGTCTTCTTGATGACCTCAAACTCGGGCTTCAAATCGGTAGCAGTCCAAGAAGGAGTTGTCACCAAGAAAAGGGTATGAGCACCCTTCAAGGCATCCTTGATAGAGACAGAATCAGCCAGGTCGCCTTGGGCAACTTCAACGCCTCGCTCTTTGAGCTTGTTGGAGTTCTCAGAGTTGACGTCGCGGGTGATGGCGCGGATCTTGTATTGCTTTGAGAGCTCAGGGTCCTTCAGGACAAAATTGATGACGGCACCACCTTGTTTGCCGGTGGCACCGATAACAGCTAGAATCTTAGACATTTTGATGGTCTGGTCGAAGGTATGTATGTAGATGTTGTGCGTGTGTATGTAATATTGGATGAATGGTTGAGAAGATGAGAGTGATGATATTACGATCCTCTAGCAGGCACCTCAGCCATTTTATATCTTGTCAGCACCACAAGGCGCTGATCAATGCATCGCATTACGATCCAAACTCCGCCTTAAGCGGAAGTAGATTCTCTATCGAACTCCACAGAAGGATTCTTCGAATTGAGTCCTACAGAAAAAGCCTCCAATAGCGAAGACGCGAGAACCAGGGACTGCTAAGATCTACTGTACAGGGCTTAGCGCTGATCTAGTTACTAAAATCAGTGTTGAGAGCGTTAATTAACGTTATATTATGGCCAATGAGTTCATCCGACAGGCGCTAAAACGGCCACTTCGCTTGAAAGATGCTCCGAGTTAATTACTCAGCTTTGAGACCGTCAGGTCATGGGGCAATTGGTCATCAATTCTGCTTCTGGGTCCATCTAATCTAGATTGGTTCTTAATAAGATGCCTTCCTATGATGGGGCGATCAATTGGTGTCATTTTGCATTACAGCCAGTTATTTCTCTTCCACTTAATTATTTTTCGAGGTGATCTCGTGGTATCTGCCTTAATCGTTGAGCCCGAGCTTCAAGCCAATATCAGGGTAGTTGAATTCCCCATCAAACTTTTCTTTTCTCAAACTCCATCATGAATCCTGAATATGCCTTCCAAGCTCCGCAAAGTCTCCAACATCCTCACCCGTAAGATCCCAATCCGGGTTATTATACATAGAATAGCAGTGCTTGTAAAAGTCATCAGGCGGAATATCCGCCATCAACATCTCCTGTTGTGAAGTTCCTTCCGCAGCCTCAGCCATCGGAACCCAAAGGTTCGAAAAGTTGTCCCAGAGGTCGGTGTCGAGAAGCATGAAATCCTCTGGCGATGTTTGCTCTTGAGTTCCTGGGAGAATCTCGCTTTGATGGATTCCTGAGTCGCCAAAACCAGCAGGTGTTGCGCCATTTGGCTGTGCCACGCCGTTGCTAGTCTGGCCATCACCAGATAGTCCTTGGGGTGATACGTTGACCACTTGTAGTGATTCAATCTTCTGTGCCATCACCTTCCATAACCTCTTGACCTCTTGCAACCTCTCACGAGCATATGTGTTACCATGGTCTGCGAGATGCTGCAACTCTTCCAACGCTTGGGTTAGGCCGGGCTTAGGGTTGATCTTCATGCTTTCATCGCAGACTGAGTCTAGAATCGCAGCAAGAATCATGATAAACGCAGCCGAGAAGGAAGCCTCAAAGTCATAGAAGCCAAAAATTGCTGGATCTGCGTTAGCATGTTATATAATCAAAAGCAGAACATTAGCTTACCAATCATGTTTCGCTTTCTAAGTGTAGCAACAACTTTGAGTTGCCGTCTTGCAGCCTCGGCACATGTCCTCGACAATCTTCCCAGCGGTGAAGCATGGAGCTGCTCCCCTGTAAGACCACTTCCATTGAGGATAAGCTTCGCAGCGTGCAACATGAGTGGTCGAATTGTAAGAATAGTAGCCTATGCGATGGTGAGTACAGTTGTCTCTTCTTATCAATGACTCGCATACCTGGAAGAGCATCAGATGCAGTGATGCAGTTGTCCTCAAGGATTGGTCACGGCCGAGGTTGTACACATCCGTGACTGCATCTGAAGGAATTTCTTGGGAGATCTGATAGAGGGACTTGACAATATCCTGGACATGAGGAATGAAGGTGTTTTCTGACTCGTCTTCAGGATTATAAAGTACTACCAAGAGTGTCAGTTCTTATACATCAGTCCTTCATGAGACGCAAGAGGGCTTACCAGCCAAGATACGCCCCGTAGCTCGAGCGATTCTGATGTTTGTGCACATCGGACCAACAGGCGGGAAACCAGGGGAATCAGTGGGAAGAGGGATGTTGATTGCCTCATCGCCTATGCTTGGAGGGTTTCCTGTTGCTGCCGCGAGACGTCTAATAGTACAAACGCGTTAGTTAGTGTTTTTGAATGATTCTATGACTCTCTTACCTTTCTTGCATGTAGATAGTCCACCAAAGTCGGTTCATGTGGACCCTCTCCGACTGCATCAGATGTCTTGTTCCACATACTCTGTGATATTTCTGTGAGATTGCCAATCGCATAGCAGTGCTAATCTAAAAAGCCCAAGTCAGCATATAATTTCCAACTTACTCACAAGCTTACTTACATATAGATAAGCCTCCTCCTTGCGATTCATGTTACCGAGATAGATAGCAAAGAGCGCAAAGATCTCAATACCGAGCTTTCCGTTGAATCGCAAGTCAGATAATGTCGGGACATTTCTATGCGCGTACTCGAATAGCCTGACACCAGAAAAGTCATCGTTGCCCTCAGGGTTAGCATCAAAGAGCGTTCCGATGGCAATCATTAGAATCATCTCGAGAACCCATAGTGATTCCATTTGAGCAGGGTCATCACGGTTCTGATAAAAGGCCCACATCTTATCAGAGAACTCGCGAGCATCTATGTGATGCTGCGACTGTCCGATATAGAACAGAGCTGTGTCCAGTAGCCGTTGAGCCTCATGTCTTGGTGGCAGTTTGGGAAAGTCACTGGAGAGACGCCATGGATGGCTGATGACCTCGTAGCGTAGGTTTGCCTCAGGGCTAATCCATGGTTTTGAAGTCTGTTCTAACTCGGGACGAGATGAACCGAGTAGGTCTTGGACTCGAGAACCAAAGGTGTGACTAGAACTTAGAGATGAACCGGCGAGAATAGCTGAAATTGTGAGTATGGGCTTGCATGGTTTGATAGAGTTGACTTACTTGCAGCTGGTGATGCTTGAGTGCCATCGTAAGGTGGGTATTTGGTTTGAGCTAGAGGTGCTGAGAAGCTTGTAGATGGGCGTATGAAGCTTGAAGATCTTGATCGGGCATGATGGAGAGGGTCTTGTGGAGAAGAGTGGGATGTTTGTGGTTGAGCATTAGATTCTCTTTGGCCATTTTGTGTACCAGTGACCGGGGGTTCTGTGAGCTGTCAGTATAAGTCAAATTATCACTGAGAATGTTATCATACCAGATGCCCGGGGAGGGAGGGTTGAAGGTAGGCCATCATATCCGTCCCTTTCGTATCTAGCTAACTTGCTCTCAAGTTCCTCGATACGACTATGAGTAACAACCGTTAGATTTGAGACCCAATTAAGTTCAACACGAAACTTACTTGGCCATGTACATTCGCTTATGTCCATGCTCAGGAACCCTGCAGTCCAGGCCACGCTTGGAGCAATACTGACAAGGCGTAGTTCCCGAACACCGAACCTTTTTCTTTCGACATGTAAGACAGCTAAGACATTGTAAGCCACAAGAAAATAGTGGAGAACAAGACAAGGAACTGGTACTTACGCCAATGATGCTTTGCGGGCATCTTTTCCTCCATCGGAGGGCGCCGGACGCTTCCGAGCCATTGGGGCAGCTGTGTCTTCGGGGACGAGGGTCATTGAGAGACTCTAGAAGAGAGATAATCGTCTTCGAGAGATAACAAGCTTATGGAAGACTTGACCGAGAGACTGCAGCTGATGGGGAGACTCTCCGAGAACGCGGGGACTTGAGCGTTGTTATTCTCTCGGGACGGTTCCGGACTCGGTGACAAATTCTCCACACAAAGATCCGGTCACGTGATGGTTCTTCAGACCTCGACTCGGTGACGTTTGACTCGGTGAAGTATCATGCTCCACTAACTTAGTTATCTCCATCTTCCCCATGGAGTCGGGCCAGTTTCCGACTTGCTATCAATTGTGATCCACAGAGTTTGATTGGGGATTGAGAGGCACGGCTCAGGGACCGACCGATAAATTCAAGCCACCAGAAAAAGACTATGAGGCGGCCCCAGTAAGTACCAAGTATCGTCCATTAAGTACAACCAGGAAAATACCTCAGTTCAAATGAACACGAACGGAAGTAATTGCGTACGTAGTATCTATGCATTTAAATCAGCTTCGACTGCAATTTCACCTTCTTTTATTCAGTGTCGTGAGTCAATGGCCATGTTGGGCATGACCAATTAATGTCTGGCCCCGGCATCGGACGCTATGGCCGAGACATCGGAGGTGCTTCCGATACAACAACACCCTCTGTGTTCAATAGATAACCAGAACTAAAACATTGTATCTCACAAAAGAAAACTTGGCAATTTCACTGTAGAAACACGAAAACATGCTTTTTCCATCCTTCGATGAATACTATCAAGATAAAAGCCAAAACAGACTATCACGCATGACTATGCTAAAATCAATAAATGCCTCCCTGATCGCTACATATTAATATTTTACAATCCCATCAAGGTATCCCAAACTCATTACACGTAAACAAAATATGTACTTATTATAAATCCTGGCCCATCTGTCACATCCTGGGCTCTCGAGGCTGCTGCATCATCGACGCTGCCATCTTCAACCTATTCCTTGCCTCAGACAAAAGCTCCCACCGTGTATTCGTCAAAGCATCATCAACAACACTCAACAAACCAATGATCTTGTTCCTGTTTCCCGCTACGCCAGCTTGATTCTGATGTAGATGAAATGCTTTGATTGAGTCGATGGTGGGAGGGATCATGATCTGGAGATATGTTCGAAGATCCTCATGTCGATCACGCTTCAGTGCCTCATAGTCCATGTTGGATGACATGGGTGTCTGAGAGGGATGGGATCCCTGAGGAGTGCTGATAGTGTCCCGGTTTGAAGAGGACTGGACACTAGGTTCTGTCGCCATAGTTGGAGCTACAAGGCTGCTGGATGGGTATTGCAGGTGATCCGGGAATGGCTCGATATTGCCATCCTGCACATATCCATAGGCCCAGAGAACCAAAGATGCATAATACAGAGCCCAAGCTCTGACCAGTAATTTATCGCTTCCAGCATCGTACTTGGGATACGTAGATGGAGAAAACGCTGAGGACATGCCACTGGCATCGTTTGTTACGCCTCGCTTGGGCCCTTCTTGAAGTAGAATAAGTCGAATGAGCTGAAGCGCATGGTACACTCCACCAATGGCTCCAGGTGATGCCACGAACTCCTTGATCTTAGCCTCAGTCCTTCTCCAGTCCACATGAGAGACGGTACGTCCAAGGATCTGAGGAACGCCAGCAAAGATGCAAAGCTCCGGCATGCTGATATAAACTGTGATATGGCCCAGATGGTAGAGCACTGTGCCAAGTGTTTCCATAGCATCACCATCATCACTACCACCTCTACTGCTCAACCCGAGTCTCTGCCAGTCAAAGGCAGCATGCTTGACATGAGCAACACCGTCGTCGTAGTCTTTCTTCCACCAGTCAAACGCCCTAAGTAGCTTTGGTCGCCATCGTTCTTGGACCCCAGGTATTGTGTCAGTTCCAAGTGTTGAGCGATCCAGATCCCTCTGGTGCATCTGCCATGTGACAGATAGTAACGCTGCGAGGAGTGCTATTCTGCCAAAGGGGCTTGTTCGCACTTTTTGTCCGTTGAGCGTTCGTTGTAGTCCGTCGAGGAAAGTGATTGGCGTAACTCCGTTCGCATGGAGACTCGACTCGACGCAGCCGATTTCTGATGGTGAGTCTGAAGACCATAGCGTGTTGTCGCAGGGAAGAGGGAGTTTGATCTCATGAATGACCAAAGTTGGCGTATGCCCAAATAGCGCTGCATGTGTAGCGTCGATAATGAACGCACCCAGTGCAGCTCGGCGTGTAGCTTCTTGTGCAATCCAATGATCCCACCACTTCTCGGGTGACGAGTTAAACGCTGGTTTACTCGGTCCAGAAAATAGTCTCGATGACCCCATTTTCGGACTGCCCATAGGTGTTGGAACTCGAGAGGCATAAGAAGACTGTTTGCCTGTTAGAGCACTTCCTCTTCGCATCAGAGACAACGTCGTAGGGAAGTAGATGTGAGCTCGCTCGTGAAGAACTCGGGTTGCGTTCATCTTCTCATACACCTCCAGGAGCAAAAGCGTCTGTATGACCCAGAGCTTTGCAGGTGGGTGGGAATCCGCATGCATGAAAACCTGCCAACGCAGGTTCCAGGAGACAAAAGTGGTGAACTTTGAAATTTTCTCGATGGAATCTTGCGAAGCCCCTTTCTTGTCGAGCATCGAGGCACCCAGGATCAGAACGGCCAGCAGCAAGAAATCATTGACAGTTTCTGGTATGAATGTTGGACGGTGTAAAATAGGTAATTGGTCATGGAAGTTGTCCCAGTACGAGTTGATGTAGCGCTCAACATTGACATGGCTAAGAACATGATTCTCAGCATCAGTGTCGCTTCCGAAAATTTCATCCTTGATATCCGCAGCTGATCTGCTTCCATGCAGACTGATCTCGTTAAACCGCTGCATCATATAGTGAAGCAACGTCTGCCGTTTATGCTCTGAAAGGCCGGTTTTCCCATGTGATACGTCCACCATTGGTGTTGCCATAGCCATAGGTTCTGATTGGAACCAAAGACTGTTGATAGGCTCAACATAGGAACCGCCCATCATTCCCGGCTGAGCCGCATAATCCGTACATAACTGGCCAAAGTTGTTCGAATATCCTGTCATGCCGAAATTACCGGGCATGAAGTTGTTATAGTTAGAGCCTAAACCTTGACCAGTGAAGAGCCACGTAGTGAACTCATCCGTGCTCGATGGTGAGAGTCCAAAATGTTGTTCATCCATGATCTGCTCGGTGTTTGATGTCGGTAGTCCGTTGGGCATGGCATAAGATTGGTTCCGAACACGGTCTGGGCGGCCAAGCTCCGGACTTGCCAATGGCATTGACATATCAGCTGGTGGCATCTGATCGAT
This sequence comes from Fusarium concolor, assembly GCA_013184415.1. Classification (NCBI taxonomy): domain Eukaryota; kingdom Fungi; phylum Ascomycota; class Sordariomycetes; order Hypocreales; family Nectriaceae; genus Fusarium; species Fusarium concolor. The sequence continues at coordinate 66,816 of JABCJY010000471.1, forward strand.
CCGGAATGACGGCACATTGCCAATTGTTTGCTTTTCTGGTGATGAGTCGCGACTTTGCATTTGTCTTTGATCTCTGTAGTAGCCGCTCGGGCCACCTAGTTCGTTCCGCTGGCCTGCTTCAAGACCAAACTGCTTGTCGATTGCCGGTGCATCCATAGACATTCGATTTGTTGACGCCTGTCGTTCCTTTGCTGGTGTCTCCCTCGCCTCATCCTGGGTGTCGCTCCATGCTGAGCCATCTTCACTGAATGAATACCGTTCACTCCGCTGTCTTGACAGTTTAGCAAACTCCTTCTGAGGCCGTTGCGAGAGACGACCATTTCCAAACTGCTGAACCTGCCGCTCATGTCTCAATTTATGACGCGCATAGAGATCTTTCCTGACAAAGGTAAATGAGCAGTCAGGGTAATCACAGTAGTAGATCTCTTTGGGGGAGTCTGCAACCGTGTTAGTGCTGCAGGATGATCCAATTGGACGATACTGACGATTAAGTTGATGCCGTTGAAGATGTTCGGCTCGGGAATAAGTCCTCCCGCAACCTTCGTGGGTGCATTGAAACTCTTTGCACGAAGCCTTGCGGCGTTTCTGGCGCGGGGGTGATGAAGCCATCGCGGCTCGTGACCTGGCGTTGAGCCTCGGCTAGACGTGCCTCTGACGATGCAGCGATTGCATGGAACTCCGAAATGACCTCTACGCGTCGCTGTCTCCGTTACACCCGACAGTTCCACGGTGGAGGCGAGATTGAGACACGAACCTTCAGGCCAAATTAACCTCGAAATTCGAGATTATGGGGGTGAATGTGACCACGCCTCATTCTTGTGTAGTCACCTGACTGACCAACCCATTCTCGGCTCGTTTTCCCTCTCGTGTTACATGGTGCCAGTGCTATCCCCGCGATTTCCCCGCCCCCAGTTGCTGCCAAATGCGGGGGTTGGTCTATGTTCTGAGGTACAGGGTAGATACTTTCCTCTAGCTTTGGCCTACGTTTTGCGGTGGTGCAAAAGGGTTCAGTGCTCGGAGAGTACATAAGTAATAAGTGGCTCATTATATGGGGTAATTTTTGCGTGATATTTTTCTACGTGTTGATTTGAGCTATCTCCTTAGGATGTCAGGCGAGATGGATATAAAAGAAGAAGAATTATAATTGTTGCAGTATTAAATCACTATGCTACGGAGGATTCACTCCGCAGGGTCCAACATCAAGGACAATAGCACTATTGATCGCAAAATATTACCAACAATTATAAACCGCAGGTCGATTGATAATCTAGATAAGTCTTGTATAGCGGTAAGACATTGGAGCCAATTCCTGTCAATGTCTTAGATTATCTTCCGCTGTGAGATGATGAGAACTCGTGATCATCCCATCCCTTCCGCTTGTCAAAAGCTCCGATGACGGCGGATGACTTGCATACCTAATTTTTCTACGCTCTCAAACAAACCCTGCATATATCCGAGTTTCTACAGAAGCGGTACCGGTTTCCGAAGAGTGTTTCACGTGCGTCAGCATGATCATCATATTGAGATGACAGATAAGAAGAAAATGATGAATTAATTGCTCTAAGAGGAGAGAAAGCCGATTCCACATTTCCACAGGAATAAGTTAACGTTAGATACGATTGATAACTTTAAAAAAAGAGAGGTTCTGAGAGAGCGAGTGACTCGGCCAACTCACGGAACTTAATTGGCCATTGAGAGTCTTTAGCAGTGCGCTTGCAGTAAATCAGCTTTGACCCCGGGCCAGACCCAACAAATTTTAATTTGGGGCTGCAGCCACCGATCGCAAACAGCACGTGGAGTGGTCGGGCCAGGTCCCTGCAAAGTCAATAAGCGACATCGATGGTCGGCGATCGAGACTTTGTTTCATGTTTATCGACCCATCGATGGATCAGGCATTTTCAATGTAGGTGCGGAATTACATGGCAAGCCAATTCAGGCACATGAGCAAAGAGGCTTCAGCCATGACATGATTCTGATGCGTAGCTCCCGGAAAAACGAAATGTGGACAATAGCCTTTGGCTTCCGCTTCAGCCTTCTCAAGGGAGGGAAATTTGACATTTCGCTTTGACCTGTCATTACTCAATGCTTAGAAAGACCAGGCCAGGATAACAATGTCTTGGAACTGCATTTCCTTTTGGGACCTGTTTATCCGTGGAATAGCAATGATCTTCCATACCCCACTAGCAATGTAATGTCATTAGGGCAGAAGAGGAAGTAAGGTTAGAGGATCTGAGGCTCCAATGTTGATCACACCTCGCTTGAGCGTAGTAAGGGGAAGGTCGAAAAAATCATGTCCAGGGCCTCTGGCGATCTTGCGATTGATAGATCAAGAGTCAGTGCGGTCGAGTCAACACGACTCATTCATTAACCAGGCTTTTGACTGCCGAGTGGCTATTTGCACTAGAAGGTCTTAGTTATGGGCACTCAGCAACCCTACCGCGCAAGCTATTGCTTCTAGCCCAAAGTCAAACCTCGACGCTGGAATTTTTCTGATTCAGGATCTGAACATGAGGAGATTTTTGACACAGACGTAGTTGCAGGTGGCGTTGCAAGAGTTTATAGCCCGCGACAAAAAGCCAAGCCTGTCAAATTCTACCGAGGAATCGTAGTGGAGATTGTTGGGGCATGCTAGTAATTTATTTACCCAATTTGGGAGCTGACATCCGTTCCTCGGTTCCATTCTCACATCAGCGGTAGGTAGTCCCGGGGGTCTAGTACGAACGAACTGGTTCCACAGAGACAAATCTGTACATCTGCATATCGCCTCAAACACATGAGCGAAGCTAATGCCAGGGGTTCTTGCTATGACACCCTCCCGGAGGCGCTCCCGGTTCTGTTGACCCTCCGGGACTTCGTCCAAACTGAGACATGGTGTGCCGATCCCGCGAATAGCATGGCTGCCCAAGGACGAGACGAGGGCTAGGACGGTGGTTTTGGTGACGCCGTACAAGGGCCGGAGATCAAATTGGGTTGGTCCCGATATGCTGTCCCAGGCCCTCGGTTCGTAAGGTAGGGAGAAATTCCATATATCTGAGGAGAACTCCTTGCGGCCCGCAACTGCCGGGTCCTGGGTCTTCCCTTTTCGTTTATCGTCAATCCTTCTTGCTTCTTCCTTTTTTCACTTTTCTTCTTATTCCCATATTGCTTGATAGGAGACTGTCTGTAGCTTCAGTGACAGTCATGGCTGCTGTCCCCAACAGAGGCCCTGAGCTCCAGGCTGTTTGCTACACATTAGTTATTTCTGCGATAATAACAGTCTTATTACGCATTTTCGTCCGTGTGCGGATGGTTAAGAACTTTGGCATTGATGATTGGTTCATGATCAGCGCTCTTGTAAGTCTCTCCCTTTTTAACACCTCAACACCCGTTTCTCAACGCCACGTCATCCACTCGATTCAATCAGACAGTCTTAATCGGTATTTTGGCGAGCGAAGCCACTGTCGTCATCTACCACAGCATTCACTAACTACATGGCTGTTTAGATTACATTTATCCTATTCGTCACATGTGCCCTGCTTGGAGTCGAGCATGGGACAGGCCGGCATCGAGATGATCTCAACCCCGAAGACTATAAGCGAGCGAGGGAATGGTGGTGGTGGTGCTATCTTTGGTTGGTCGCAACGGCAACAATCTCTCATTCTCATACTGATCAACTACATAGGTACTGCCTTACGATGATTGCTTCCAAGATCTCCATCGGCTACCTCCTTCTCCGTATCACAACCCGAAAATGGGATAGATGGATTCTCTACGGCGTCATGGCCATCACCGTCTGCACCGGAGTCGTATTCTTCTTCGTCACCATCTTCCAATGCTCACCCATTTCATACTTCTGGAACACAGACCAACCCGGGAAATGTGTTCCACCCGAAGTCATCATGGCCCTCACATATCTATACAGTGTCTTCAGTGTGATATCAGACTTCACTTGTGCTATTCTGCCAATGTTCTTGGTATTCAAGCTCAACATGGGAAAGAAGACAAAACTTGCTCTAATTCCCATTATGGCTATGGCCTGCGTGTTGGTATATCCTCGTTATTTGATTGAATCCAAGCTGACGCTCTACAGGGCAAGCGCTGCCGTAGTCGTTCGATTCCCATTTGTCAAAGATTTCAAGAACCCAGACTTCCTATGTAAGTCATCCGACTCCGAATCCAACTCCAACTCCAAAGCCATCAATCACAACCATGAATCATGGTTCACAGCTAACAATCAAAATAGGGGCAACAATCGATATCGCCATTTGGTCAACAACCGAACAAGGCCTAGCCATCACCGCTGGGTCTTTGGCGACGTTGAGGCCTTTGCTTCGATTACTCGGCCGCAAGCTTGGCATAACGACATCGGGGCGGTCTGAGTTGAAAGATACGGATCAGCCAATGGGATCAGAAGGTTTCAGGCCTTCAAGGGGTACAAACGGTAGCAGCAATAAGCATCGCGACCTTTTTAGCCTCGCCACATTCGCAAGGGAGGACGACCTGGACGGCCACGGGCGAGACGGCCAGACAGCTTACGCTGGGGAGCACCATTTTAACGGTAGATCGTCTGCTGAAAAGGGAGTTTCGACGTGGAGGTCGAGAGACTATTCCAGTGAGGAGGAATTGACAGGGCGGAGTGATAGTACGCGGATCGTCAAGGTGACAACAACCTTTGAGGTTCGTGAGAATAGGATTTGAAAATAACGACAGCAACAGCAATAATAATAACAGCCTTGATATTTATAACGAATTATTGAGCTTGATACTTGAACTTCAAAAGAAGGATAGTGCAGTGGAACGAGGATAGAGCACGATATTTAAGTATTTGAGCTGGCCCCCATAGTCTGATACTCTCCCTTCTGTGTTGTCCATAATAGTGCCAGTGACGTAACCTCAACCTCGGGGATTTGGGTAGCTACACAGCTAAGGCTGCACTACACTACGGCGCATGCCAATACCTCAAGCTCCTCAGCAGCTAAACCATGTTGGGTCATACTCAATTGCAACATGGACAACCTCAGCAGACCCTCATGCAATTCAAAGCGTCAAAAATAGCCTCATTTGTCTACTTAGACGCACGGCAACGTTCCACCATTACGATTGACCGCTAAATATCGGCCCGCAATGGGTCCCAGAATCTTGTTTTGAGTCTGGAGAACCATATCCTAGGTATCGTGATAGGCCGAGTTGAGGATTGCGGCCCCCAACAAAGAAAAAAGCAGTTACAAAGTAACTTTTTTTTCTTCTTCTCAAGATTGATTGCTGTAATATCACGTAACAGGCGCTTGTTAAATCGCTACTCTACCAACAAATGCGGCGTAGGAGCGGTCCAAATCGCCAGATTCAGTTAGACACAGTCTTGGCCAAGACGCGCTTATCTGCACCATGAGAGAATCTCCGAGTTTGACAGGCAACGTGATGGGCTTAAACACGAATGATAAGCATGAGCTAAGTCAACTTTAATGCTCGTATCTTTTTACGAGTGAGCTTAATACTACGTTGTCAGTCGATCGCGAGTTGGGGTCCAAAGCTGATATCTCTTGTCTCATCAGTTGACTGAGTTGTCTAGCTACTTTGTGACCAGACCACCCGCTACTCCAGATGAAGATCCACGTCAAGCTAAATAAGGCGCTGTGGAGATTATCGTACATGTTTACGCTGTACGAAGCGCCTTCTGTCACCTTAGTCTGTTTGAATACATCTCTAGTGCCAAACAAAGCCTTGCTTCATCATTATGTATGTAACTGCTCTATGTTTCGGTAAATGGAACTTTTCAAAGCGGACTAACGGGTAAACTGCATCGCCGTCGGGTTCCATTACCACATCAGTCTCACATGTTAATCATGAGAAATTCTCTATACCGATCAAAGAGTAGTGATTTCTTGAGAGACTACTGAGATAAGCAGACAAATACTATGTAACTGGGTTGTCAGTAGAGTGACGATCAAGTGGAGAGTTCTGGACTCGAAGATGGAAGAATGAACTCACAATATTCCAAAGTAAGTATTAGATTTTGGGAGATAAAGTCTGTACAGTGCGTTTCCAGAAGTTGGCCCCCATATATATGATTTACTCATTTCTTAATACATTATTAGCCTGGCAGTTTGACGGGCTCTATTTGAAACCAAAGAACTTCAATGAGCTGGAAGCCAACTAAATAATGCCAGTTTTAATGGAAGGCAAATATAAAAATACTAAGAAACTTCTCGATATATGTTACACCAGAAGACCAATCCACAGGAGCTTAGTACATGTATTTCTGCTCGAAGCGCTGGACCACTGCTTGCTCTTGTCTGCCGAGATAAGACTTTAAAAATTACATTCCCTAAACCCTTCTTGGATGAGCGACACCAAGAATTCTTTCGATTCTTGTTCATCTTCGGCAAAATAGATGAAATCATTATTATAGCCCTATTTATGTGGGTTTAAAACCCAATTTGCCATCGTTTTCTCATCCGGTCTTAGTCCCAGCGCTTCCACATCATCCCACAAGACTTTTGATAAGATTCGAAGTAGGAACCTTGATGCACGTTGCTTATACTCTTTAAGTGGGAATGGTCTCTCATGCTACGGAGATTATCTACACTCATAAACACGTCCCTCAGAAAAGCATTTCCGTCATTTTCAAACTGCTGGGTAAGATCAGGCACAGGAATAAATGCGACTAAAGCTTCGCGGGGAGCAAACTACCAACAAACGTAGTCGTCGGCGTTGGTCGCCCAGCGGCGAGGGTCAAAGGAAATGATCAAGGGATATTTGGATTTGTCCAAAAACTCGAGCATATCTTTCACTCGCCAAAGATACACCCCATAATTTCGAATCGCAGAACTGTCAAAGATAGGTTACCTTGGAATCTGATCCTCGCTAGCCTTCTCGCGAAGTTTGCAAATCTTTTGTGTTGTCCAGTTGAAGTTCCCACTTAGAGAAATAAGGTCTGTATTAATTGGTGATTGGGTCTTATTCAAGTGATCGTCCAGTTCTTTGAGTAGCTCATCAACTGTATAGTATTTTATTGGGTCGGTCTCGGTAACATGGAGCTCTGTTCTAGTATCCAACTCAAGCATCCTAGGATTGTCTGGGGCGAAGGTATCGCAATAGTCCCCGGTAAAGTCGTCTATAAAGCGAGGCGACGGGTGGCCGTAAACATGGGCGCGGTAAAGGTATGTTAGTTAGGGATCCTTTTTAGCTCGAAGTTCCATGAAATCAAGAACTGATGGTTATCAGAACAAAGGTTAAGGTGCGGCGGCGAAGGTGTTCATACAGTCTTTCCAATCTGCCCTTTGAACGGGGCTTGGCCCGAAGTCGTTCTGTGTTGGAGTAAGATCTGTCGTATGAGAAGAGACAACGGACATGTTCTTCTCTGCTACATGCAGTGCTGATTCTTGGCTGATGATGCGACACATTTTGGCCACTATAGTGCTCAATAAACACGGGAGTACTCCATTCAAGCTAATACAGCCCGTGAATTGGTATTCTCAGTGACAAGGTAGGTAGGCATGGACGTAAATGAGCATGTTGTACGCTGACAATGAGCATCTAGCCACGACTTCATTGCGGGGTATTTGTCCCTCTGCGTGCGACCAATAACACAGTTTCCCTTGATGTGGCTCTGTTCTCGATAATGGTGACTGATTGGTCTTGCCTTGTCTTCCTACGTGTCGCTGTTATGGCTTGGCCAGTTGCCTTGCACCCAGGCACCTATCTGGCTTCCATATATACCAAGGGTCGCAAAGAAACTCGAGTGCAGCACAATATGTTCGGTATAGTCTGGTAAGGGATACAGATGTATCGAAACACGGTATTCCGCAATTATGCCTTAAGGAGCTTTGGCGGCAGGATGAAAGTGGACATAGCTTCAAGTTGGAATGCAGTTCGAAGTAGCATAACATATAAGATGCTTCTATGTGTTTTTAGACATTGGCATGATATTAGCAAAAGTATGTGATCGAGGGAATAGGTTAGAGCTTCAGTATGTTGGATCGTACAACGGTCGATCGGAGGAGAGATCTCTAACATACAGACTGAACTTGATGATGTTTAGTTAGTAAAAGAAACAAGATTGGACGATCCAATGAGGAGTTACAACACCATGAGAGCCCTTTTCAGTGACATATTAATGCCGTTGAGCGTCCTGGTTGTCTTTCTTCATTATGAATTTGTCTTTGAGGGAATTGATGCAGTGACGCTCGAGGCAAAGAATAGTTTCCTCTAAGTCAAACACAACAAAAATGACTATGATAGGAAAGAATCTGAGGTAGCTTTCAAAGTTCAGCTGATGAAAATCTGAGCAACTTCGACCACTTGCGGGAGCTTGCAGCTTGATCAGCCGGCATTACCGCCCGTTAACCGACCAAAACCTCTCAACAAACAGAATGCATGAAACAAAACGAGAAGCTACTGCAGGCTGATAGTCCACCTGATGTCTACCTGATTCCTTGGGCCATGACCAGTCAAGCATAGCCCAAAGTTTAGTTCCACAGTCTCGGGTCAAGATCGACCGAGTACCATGCTATTTGGAGCTATGCATTGCAATGGCCTTCCGATTTGGTCAGGATGAAGATGAGTTTGCCAAGCGATATTAGCCTGATGTGATGAGCGCCGCAGTCGTGCATCGCGAAATGGGTGTAAGCCCTGGCTGTCAAGTTAGGTGTAACCCAACCAGTCCAACCCTACACTTGAGAGCGTGGGGAGCTTGATTAGACTAACAAACCGGCTTTAGTCAGTTCTAACCGTATAAATGGTTAAATGTGAGATGAAAAGGGAAGGCGAGAAACGTATTGTTGAGGAGATGGCACTGGTTGCTGACACGGTGGTCGGCTGGTAATATTAGGAGAATCGGGCAAAAAAAAATCCCCCAATCCCATTTGGGGTGAGGTAGGGTCGCTTCGAGAAGATAAGCATTATAATCGTGGTAGCTTAATTAAAGGCATATAGCCCAAGCCCAAGACAAAACGATCGCTTGTAAGGCGATTTAAGTGGGTGCTGTAGCATTGAGAATTTCCTCACGAATCACACGATGTGTGTTCGTCCAGGTGTGATACAGTCACAGCCGAGGCAGAGCTGTTCCTGGGCGTCAGCCAAATAAAGGTCTCAACATGTTTCTGCAGTGCATTGCTGAATCGTATTTAACCGGAGAGTACTATAAATAACTAGGAAGTGACGTTTTGGCTTGCATTTTGGCGTATTTATCTACAAAAATGGCGACTGGCTTAAAGCAAAGCATGGTTCTAGACCAAGACTTAATGTTGATCAACACCATCCCCCAGAAACTACCCCAGATTCTCCACCTCTAGTTGAAAGAAGCTGGGGGAGGAAAACACATCTGAATGGTCAGGTCATTATCCGGTCCACTTACGATCGATGTGATCACTCCATCAGCACAAGCACCAGCATCTTCCCCCGCAGGATCTGGTTCTTCCACCAATGGCGGGGGACTTCAAGCCCGAGATAGCTTCACTAACGCGTATCTCAACGGGCCGTTGATCCTATTTCTGCGGCGATGTGAACCGAATCCCGGCCTCGAGGATCATCTCTGCATGAGGAGAAGCATTGGAGATGGGCGATATAACATGATCATGCCCAGGGAAAGACAACATGGGCTCTCCTCTATTCTCAAATCGCCTCAAGTAGTCTGCTGCTGGTGAGCGACGAATCTGTTCATCATGGTTGCCGAAAAGCAGTCCGGGGAGATCAATCCCCATATTGAGAGCACTGATGCTGGTCTTGACCATCTTAAGAATGTCGACCTTCACGACAAGGCCCTCGCTAATGAAGCTCTCGAAGCTACGGCTGATGAGCACAGCTATGGTGTCTGGCAGGGTTTGAAGACTTACAAGCGCGCTGCTTTCTGGTCCATTGGTGAGTCTTAGCTATCAGCCAATGTATATATATAGGTAACTAACAGGTCAAGTCATTTCGACAACCGTCATCATGGAAGGTTACGATGTTACCCTTCTGTCGTCCTTCTACGGCTACCCCCGATTCCGAGAGAAGTACGGCGCGTTCCTCGACGAGGAGAACGGATATCAGATCTCAGCAAATTGGCAGCAGCGCTTCAACTGTCTTGGTGCTCTCGCCAACATCATCGGCGCTCTTCTTAACGGTTGGGCTACTTCTCGATGGGGCCATCGCGTGGTTCTCATCAGCGGTCTCTTCTGGCTTTCTGCCTTCATCTTCGTCGTCTTCTTCGCTCCTACCATCGAGGTCCTCCTTGTCGGTCAATTTCTCTGCAACATCCCTTGGGGAATCTTCGCTACCACTGGTCCAGCCTATGCTGCTGAAGTCACACCCCTGGCTATCCGAGGATATCTCACTGCCTATGTCAACCTTTGCTGGTGCATTGGTCAGTTCATCTCAGCTGGTGTGCTCAAGGGTCTCGTCGACAACCCTACCCCATGGAGTTACAAAATTCCATTTGCGATCCAATGGGTCTGGCCTATTCCTCTCGCCATCGCAGCGTACCTAGCCCCCGAGTCGCCGTGGCATCTTGTCCGAACAAACCAACTCGAGAAGGCAAAACAGTCCCTAGAGCGATTGTCCCAACCGGAGCACAACATCAATTATGACAATGTCGTTGCTCTCATGGTTCACACCAACAAGCTTGAAATCGAAGAACGAGCTGGCACTTCATACTGGGACTGTTTCCGAGGCAGCAACCTTCGACGTACTGAGATCGCTTGTATGGGCTTCCTCTCTCAAATCACCAACGGCGGTGCTCTTTGCTACAGTGGATCTTTCTTCTTTCAACAGACTGGTATCGGCCCCTCTGCTTCCTACGGCATTGCCCTCGGCGGAACTGGCATTGCTTTCATGGGTACCATCATCTCATGGTTCTACATCTTCAAGTTTGGTCGACGAAGCATTTGGCTTACGGGGTTCTCTTTCCTTGTGGTGATTCTTTGGATTATCGGCTTCCTCGCCTTACCCAAGCAGACTGAGGCTTTGGCCTGGGCACAATCAATCCTTTGTGTGGTGTGGCTTGGAGCCTATTCGATGTCTGTCGGACCCATCATCTACACCATCGTTGCTGAAATCGGATCGACTCGTCTGCGTACCCAGACCGTCGTGCTGGCTCGTTCGACCTATTATGTTGGTAACATTATTTGTGGAGGTCTTCTCCAACCAGAGATGTTGTCTCCTGGATCATGGAACCTCAAGGGTAAAACTGTAAGCCAACCTGGATGTCTGGGTGTCGATCGCGTGCTAACAAATAATGCAGGCTTTCTTCTGGGCAGGTCTCGCGACTCTCACCCTCACCTGGGGATACTTCCGCATGTTTGAGACAAAGGACCGAACCTTTGGTGAGATGGACTACATGGTAAGAATCCTACAGCCCAAATCAAGAGCCCAGCTAACGAAGCCAAACAGTTCCAGAAAGGTATCTCGGCACGCAAGTCTGCCAAATACCAGATTAATGAGGATGAGGTCTTTATGGCTCATGAGAAGAGTGAAGCAGAGAAGCACTAGATTGAGTGCTGGTTTTTGCAGTCGGAGGCCTCATGCGATGTGATATCTGTGTTGAATGGAGCCATGTCATGACTTTGCGATACCAATTTGAACGATCAACAATATTATTGTTATTGATGATGATAACTATTGGATAGGCGTGGCTGAAACTATCCTAAATCGGACCAACCGAAGTCAAGGTCATGGCGGATTGTCTTGGTGAAACATTAGAGCCTGGATCAGCGCCTAATCTCGTATCAGTGAGGAACGTGACAGCTCAGGGCCTCTCGTAGATCGTCTCCATCAAGATTCCGGTGATCAGAAAGATACAGTTGAGGCATCTCGTCGTTCTTTGTCAACTTCGATATCAGCCTCTTCTGTAGCGTTTCCAATTCAGGAGCGGATCGATCGGCTCCAAAGCCGTGCCAGCCAAGCCTAAGACCTCCTCCACTCCAAGGGAGAATAAGCCCACCATCTTCACCTGCCGTCACAGCTAATTTAGCGCCTTAAACCGCCAACAAATTGACTACAGTCCAGCCGTGACAAAGAATTGCTTCTTGCGTCAATGAAGGAGGATGGTGGTCTGAGGTTGAGACCATTTGGGACCAAAGCATTGAAACAAAGAATATGAGGACTCTGACAGCAAGCAAAGCTGATCGCCTTCTATATACATCAAACACCAAATTAAATCCTACTCTTGGCTTCGTATACTGAGATTGGCTACCAAGGAATTAAACCCGGTACCAGATCCCAGCATGGTGTATTGCATTGGAGATTGGCTCAAGGATAAACTTTGGTGCACTGTACGTACTGTGCACTTGTTTTAGCTTCCATCCCGTCTTAAAGAATTGACTGGATTTGGCTGCATTGTTCCTTGCATAAGTCACGCCACTATCGTCATGACGGGACCAAAGGCACCGTTGGAACTCTCTCTTGAGAGTTCCGGAAGAGGCTGACAACGGATAAACGGTACAGAGACGGCAGCATCAAATCTGTGAATACGAAAAAGCATTGATGATAGACATATTCATCTCGTAAGAATAGCAACATTCATCTCGATTGTTTATCGACGATCACGCAAAATTGGAAATTCACTTCTTGGGTCTTCTTGGGTGCGATACGAAACAGGAGAAGCTGGGGTTGACGTCCAATGAGCTCACACTCTCCAGGAAATGCTGTTATTCTTAGCGGCTCCTGGCACCTACACGATAGCTTAGTGGACCAGCGTCGTAAGCATTTCCCCTGAAAAACAGGGAATTTAGTGCCTGTCTGGCACGTGATGGGTCCACGTCCGCTGCAACTGCCCCTACCTAATCTCACCGCGTTCCGAAAGCAAAACAAAGCGCCTTTCCTCATTCTTGACCATTTTCAATCTTTCATCACTGTTCATCATTTCCTTTTTGTTGTCTGAATTCTTTTTTGGATTCGACATCCTTACTTCATCGTCACTCTCTTTACTGCCCAACGGCGACTTTCTTGATTACCATTTCCGAATAATCGTCCTCACGTTCCTTTAATAGACTTAGCATCCGGCTGGTGTGACTTTGTTCGACATCATTGTACCAATCTGACTATATCACACATCGATCGCTTACCGAGAATCGATAATCTATATCCGCCATCATGAAGGTTTCCGCTGCCGTCGCTGCTGGTGCCCTCGCCCTCTCCGGCGTTGAGGCCAAGAACTACCTTGGTTTCAACTCTGGTGCCACTCTTGCCAACCGAGAAGCCAAGTTCAAGGCCGACTTCGAGGCTGAGTTCAAGACTGCCCAGAACCTCAAATCCGCTCCTGGTGACTTCAGCGCCGTCCGACTTTACACCAACATCCAGGCCTACTCCCAGGATGACCCCATCGAGGCTTTCGAAGCTGCCATCGACACCAAGACCTCCATTCTCCTCGGTGTCTGGACCTCGGGTACTGACAACATTGACAAGGAGATTAGCGCTCTCAAGAAGGCCGTCGACAAGTACGGTACCAAGCTGACTGACCTCGTCATTGGTGTTTCCGTCGGCAGCGAGGATCTCTACCGTAACTCCGTTACTGGTGTTAAGAACAAGGGTGGTGTTGGTGTTCAGCCCGATGCCCTCGTTGACTTCATCAACGACTTCAAGAAGGCCTTCAAGGGTACCCCCATTGGCAAGATCCCCGTCGGCCACGTCGACACCTGGGACGTCTGGGGTAATGCCACTAACAAGGCCGTCCTCGACGCCATCGATTTCATTGGTGTGGATGAGTACCCCTACTATGAAAATGGCAAGGGCAACGGCATCGACAACGCTGCTAAGCTCTTTAACAAGGCGTACGAGGCTACCATCTCTGCCTCCGGTGGCAAGCCCGTCTGGGTTACTGAGACCGGCTGGCCCTACAAGGGACCTAACTGGGACGAGGCTGTTCCTAGCATTAAGAACGCCCAGAAGTACTGGCGCGACGTTGGTTGCAAGTACCTCTTCAACAAGACTCCTACTTTCTGGTACAACCTCCGTGACTCCAACCCCGACAACAAGATGAAGTTCGCCATCACTGAGAACCTCTCCACCACCCCTCTCTTCGATCTCTCTTGCGACAAGGTTGACGATGAGGAGACCTCCACCTCTGCCGCCCACTCCAAGACCAAGACCGAGTCTGGTGCATCCAAGGCTACTCACGATTCTACCGCTACCTTCAGCACCTCCACTGCCAAGGCTACTGGTGGCTCTGGCGATGAGGACTCTACTGCTACCGGCACCGGCGCTTCCTCCAAGCCTACCTCTGGATCCGGATCTGAGTCTGGGTCTGGGTCTGGGTCTGGCTCCGACTCTGGCTCTTCTGGCTCCGACTCTGGGTCTGGCTCCAAGTCTGAGGGTTCCGGCTCTGGCTCTGGCTCTGGCTCTAGCTCCGCCCCTGCTGAGACCCCTACCACCGTCACCAACGGTGCTGCCACCCTTGGTGTCTCTGCTGCCGCCATTGCCTTCCTCGCCCTATTTGCCCTGTAAATATTCTAAATGGATCATGGGTTGAATGACGCCCATTGCGTGTCTTTACTCTTTTCTCGCGCCCGAGATCTGTTTCTTGTATTAGTTATGGATAGACTAGGATAGACAACGGTAGCCATAATTTTTATTCTAAAAGTCATGTTCACCGTGATATGCCTCTAGTGTTTTAGCCATCCTGATAAGTGATACAGAACACAGATTTGACTTACACGATCGATGTTGAGGCCCGAATAACCCACATTTCTAATTGGTTGACTTCCAATTAAGTGGATACCTAGGAATGATGTTACTTTCTTACACTCGACTCTCTCCAACAATCCATAACCAACAACAGGGCAAAAAGAAACATTCCCAACAACCAGAGCGTAAAAACAGGAAAACAAAGGGTCTGGCCGGGGATTGAACCCGGGACCTCTCGCAAGCTATGCTATAGGGTTCTCCCTAAGCGAGAATCATACCACTAGACCACCAGACCGAAGTCGTCTTCAAAGACTGTTGAATCAATCACGTGATTGGTTGATGGTAAATTGGAAATACTGGATATTTGGTGTTGATGAGTGGCCTCTAGGATGGATGGTTTGTTGCTCCTATTACATACAGCATCGGAGGTTCTTGGATCTCATGGAAACATGTTTCTTGATAATACTGGTATAAATATTCAAGTAGGCACACACAGCCGAAAATGAAACCCACTGATCTCCATGCCGCTCGGAGGATTTCCTTGGTCAATGTATTGTGACACTCACATGCCGATTGTAAGTAAAATCGGCGAATAAGATGGTGCTCTCACCACTTAAGTCCCTTTGTGACCAATTCCTTTCCCGTTAATTGACGGACCGTGTATCCCTCAACCTACTGATGTTATAGCTTCCATTATGACGTAGATATCTTTGGGGGCCATGAGAACAGCACAGGGATTGGATACTTATCTTGAGAATGCATTACCTAAAAACATGAATTGCAACTCAACATCGCATATGTTAATGCCCGAGAAACCATATAAAGTAAAAGAGGAGCAATTCTAAAGTCGCAATCAGCCTTGCGGGCGCCCTCCCCGCCACCATCAACCATCGGACGCGCCATTCGCCAGAATATGCCTTGATCCTGAACAATAGCGGATTTCAGCCCTAAAGGTGCTACCATGCATGTTCTGCTATGTCCAGAGTAGCGCCAGCTCTGGCGTCTCAGCTCAAGGCACCTTCATGTGACGTTTAATCGGTGGTATGTACTGTACACTTGTATAAATACCCTTGGCGATCCTTCAATGGAACACAGAGCTCCTCTCTGCGTCATACCACTCCTCTCCTCCTGATCTCAACCCAACATCATCACATCAACAGCAACAATGGCCGCCGTTCAGCTTCAGCCCGCGCCGCATCATGTTGGCGTCTTCAAGAGCTTCATCGCCAATCAGACTGAGACGCTTGTTCTCAAAGAAAAGGTCATGTCCCTTACAGGCGACAGCTTCGACATCAAGCTTGCCAATGGCCAGCCTATTCTCAAGGTCGAGGGTAAAGTGATGAGCATTTCGGGGCGCAAGAAGATCTTTGATATGAATGGCAATCATCTCTTTTCCATTGTCAAGGAGCACTTCCATATCCACACCACCTTTGCTGTGGAAGATCCTCAAGGCGTGAAGCTCATGGAGGTCAAGAGCAGTTTCAAGCGTAAGTGTTGCACCCGATAGATAGCCATGTGCTCGGTCTGACATGTGTTTTAGTCCTCGGTTCCAAGGCCACAGCCACCTTCAACTCTAGCGACGGGACAGCAGAGGTTCTCGAGATGCAGGGCAGCTGGCTCGACTATTCCGCTGACATCTTCGACAAGACGACAAACACCGTAGTCGCGCGCATCGATCGCAAGGTTCTCAGTGGCCGAGATATCTTCTTCGGTCAACAGACTTATGCTCTGATTGTCGCACCTGGTGTTGACATGGCTCTCATGGCAGCGCTGTGTATCTGCATGGATGAGAAGAACAACGAGAAATAGGCTGGATGAAAGCGCGCTTGTGATACCCTGATGAATCGACAGATGGATCGTAGGAGTAGTGTTGAGATTGGATGAGGACTGCTTTGAGAATTAGCATTGCTGTGTCATAACCTATACGTATCCTAGGCTTGAGAAATAAGAATGTTTGCACGTATACATCATTGTCGTGATGATGTACTAAGAAGGGTGTCAAGTTACTTGAAGGAACTCCAGTCAAAGAGAGGAAACCATTGAGGGTCATCAAAGATCATAGTATTCTACACCAACGAATCAAGTCTGAGTCGCACCATTATCCCCATTCTGTAGACCCTCATCTTACCTATCATCTTACAGTATAACATGCCAAGCTCACCACCTGCTAGCCCTTGTCAACCTTTGATCTTGATAAATCGCAACGACAAGCTTTTCAGTCCAATGCTTGTTACAAGTGCTTGAACGCAACAAGCAACTCTATTCCTTGCCTATTCGGCAATATCAATGCCGAGATGCTCAGTGATTTTCTCACCGTTGCACTGTTCAACCTGGTGAGAATTTGGCCTGCAACTAGGATCCAAAGGAACCCCCAGTGGCCCGCTGGTAAGAAAAACACTCAAAGCGTATGAAACTTTGTCCCTGATGCGTTGCCAAGAAACGTCGAAGGGGGCTGTGCAATGTACGCTCCGCCTTTATCGTGTAATGCCAAGCGTGGAGACGGACAACTCATACTTTGGCCTCGGAAAGTCGCTGTGTCTTCGTCTTTCTTTCAATTGCTATTCTGCGTCGCATGTGGCCTCTGAATAGGTAGTTGTTATTGTGTGCTGAATAGCTCGAGCCATTCGAGGTCTATCAGACGTTTTAAGGATGTATTGGAAATACTGCTTATCAGATTTGGGCACTGGTCCGGTCGAGTCCAACGAAGGCCCTGTAGTTCTGGGCCGAATGCCGATAAGCGAAGGCGGCTACGACTTGCCGTAATAGCCTGTGATTTCTGCGTCTTTAGCATCTATGATTCAGAGCTACCCATGCGCCTGGGAAATGCAAAGCATTTGTACCAAATAACATGCGAGCAATATCAACAAAAATTCCACCAAAAGTATCAGACATTTAGTAAGTATGCTGTATCGAACAATACGAAATGTTCTCAAGTATTGTATTGCGTAGTGTTTACAAAGGTATCAACAAATGAGACAAATTCATCAGCTTTCTTCCTTGCCTGTACGGCTCCAACGCAATCCGACGCAATCCAGTTACAATGCGTGTAAAAAAGTGTCGTAATTCATAGCTCGTTTTTTCGCCATCTAGTCTTCATACACCTCCTCGTAAGCTTCCTCATACTCCTCGCGGGCTTCTTCAAGCCTCTCTTCATCACTACTGCTAGCGTCCGAGTCGTTGGCAGCAGCCAGGGCCTCTTCATACTCTTCACGCGCTTCTTGAACCTCCTCTCGGTCGCTGGATGAGACAGAGTGGCCGTCAGCATCGGTAGGAGGCAGAACTCCAGGAGGTGCATCTCGTGCGTAAGGGTCGCCATAAGGGTCGGCGTAGGGATCCTCAGGGGGAGGAGCTCCGTAGTAGTTGTTGATGACTTGAGGTTGTTGTTCCGCAGCAGCAGCTGGAGCAGCAGCTGGAGCAGCAGCGGCGGCCGCAGCGGGAGCGGCAGAAGAGTGGTGCTCATGATCACTGTCACTGTCGTTGAGCTCGTTGGCGATCAGCGCACCACCAACGGCACCTAGAGCGAGACCACCCGCGGCACCAAGAAGCATTCCAGAGCTGCCACTCTTCTTCTTCTTTTCTCCTTCTTGGCCATAGGGGTTGTTGCCACGCTCCCCTTCACCGGCAGGAGCACCGTATCCGCCAGGGGCGGGGGCGCCGTAGGGAGAAGGAGCGCCATAAGGAGAGGGAGCACCGTAGGGAGCAGGAGATCCATAACCACCTTGACCAGGAGGAGCGCCGTAGCCACCGGGAGCTGGGGATCCGTATCCACCAGGAGCACCAGGGTAGCCACGAGATCCGTCAGAAGGCTGAGACTGGAAGGAAGGGCGAGAATCTGGAGGAGGAGGGGGAGGAGCCTGGCCAGGAGCCTCCCACTGAGTGCGGCCCGTGGCTGTCTCGACGTAGTACCATCGCTGGTAATTCTGATCAAACTGAGCAGTCCAGCCCTGGGGCAGAGGAGGGCTGCCCTGAGGAGGCTGATAAGCGGGCTGCTGAGGAGGAGGGGGAGCACCGTATCCCTGAGGAGAAGGTGAACCGTACTGCTGAGGAGGAGGGGCGCCGTATCCCTGAGGGGGAGGAGACTGATATTGCTGAGGAGGAGGAGCCCCGTACTGTTGGCCACCGTCGTAGGCTCGGGCTGTGGGGTTGAAGAGTTAGCTGATGAAACCATAAGCATTCACAACCAGGAAAACGTACTATCGTGGCCTTGGGGAGGGTACTGCTGCTGCTGCTGCTGGTCCTTCTCCTTGTTGTCGCCAATACCAAGGTTCTCGAACTCCTTGGCAATCTTCTTGAAGAAAGACATGATGGGTGGCTTCGGTGTAAGATATGCGAAGCCGGAGGGGTTTAGAGGATGTGGAGGAAAGGGAAAAAAGTCAGAGCTAGGGAGATGAGAGAGGGGAAAAAGCCGAGAAAAACAGAGACCGAGTTCTGTTTATATAATGGAAGACGGCCTGAGGAGATGAGGTGTGAGGCAGGTGCGACCCGCGCAGTTATCGACAGCCGGCGCGATGCTTGGCAGCTGCCGACAGTGCATGGGATAGGTAGTGGTAGTGGGGGTGAAACTTAGGTAGGGTCTCAGTCTCACTAACTGACTCACTGCTCAGAAAGGAAATGACTTTGTGAATATGGATCACTGTGCCAATATGACTATTCCTTCCATACCAGGGACAGTGGCAAAGAAGGACAGATAATTTGATGCTATAACGTCCGTACTTCTGTGGATGTTCCGGGTTATCCAGAGCCGCCGCACAGGCCCGTTTAAAGCCCGTTTACCCCTCCATTCAACACCCAACCTCAAGTTTTCGGGGACCGGCCAGTGACAGTGCTACGACGTGGCCAATCAGTGGACCTCTTAAGACCCCTGCGGGCCGTTCCGGCGGGGCAACGCTCTGGTGCTAAATCTGCTAAATGTCACCGGCTCCAAGCTTTACGAGAGCTTCATGCTTGGGTTTTATGCGCCTTGTTTTGTCTATGTATCGAATACGCTGGGGCATGATTTCGCGATATATCTCCGTACCGACTGGAAGAATGGACACCAAAGTTCATACTAGCATCTGCTATACACTGCATATTGCGACATCAAAGGCACAGCAAAGCAAGTCTCCACCTGATAGCGCCGCACTCATCCAAGTTATCCCTCATCTGGACTGACGGAAATCTCCTCGAACGCTCATGACATGGACCCTAGGCCTGGCTTAGAGCTCATCTCTCTGAAGCGCTACATCGTTCGCCCCAACCCCATAGATGGACATAGGGCAGCTAGGGCACCTGGCATAAGGAATATGGGGTACAATGTTGCAACACCATTATGGCGGAGCAAAGCCGCAAGTAGTCATGATATGCTAGCAATGCTGCCTGTGTTCCTATGACGGGACAGAGCATGAATATTAGCCGACAAGATTGCCTCAATTTAACGGCAACGGATCACTGCGTCACTGTCATCACAAGCGAGAGGCCGCCCGTGATGTTAGTTATCTTGAAGACGGCGATACTCGGAGGTTAGTGGTGCAGCTTGTCCCCGATGAAAATCATGAGGGGTTTCATGTCGTCGCCTCACAATCTTATTCCCTTGTAGCATCCACGATTGAATCACTGGCTCGTCTCAACACATCCACGTCCGATGCTGCGGTGAGGGGGAGGGGCTCTTGCATTGCCAAGATAATCCAGGTCCCTTGGCGTTACATCCACATTGGTGCTCTGACAGCCTCTGAGGAATGTCCCTCCAGCGGCCTCCAGAACATTCACTAACAGGGTATATTCAGGGGAATCAAGCCCGCCTGTCCTGGATTGTATTGCCCCTCCATCACTGTGCCCCGCCTCATGGTTAGCGCCCGCCTTCCACTTCTGTGAATGCAGCTCAGCAGCTGCAGCAAGCTCAATTCCATTGCAAGGGAAGATTGAGGTGAAGCTGCGCTTTGGCTGCTGACCCATACATATCCATACGTGGTTGTTTTTCTGAGACCTGCGACTGAGCTTCACATCTCGCAAGCTCCCTCCTGCATCTTCTTCTCGTCCCTTTATTCTCTTCTTCACGTCGAGTGTTGCAGGCCCTGGAGTATCAGTTCTCTCACACGACACCTAACAGCAGATAAAAATGTCATACTTTCCAGGTCAAGGATACAACGGAGGAGGCGGCTGCGGCTATGGATATGGCGCTCCTCCTCCTGGACCTCCTCCCCCCCAGCAACAATACGGCGGCTATGATGGAGGCCACTCTGGAGGTCAGAGATATCCTCCTCCTTCATATCCTCCACCTCCGGGTCTTGACGCCTACGGCTACCGTCTCCCCCAAGGCAATCATCACTATGCCGAACACGCTCGATCCGGTCCACCTCCTCCCTCTGCGCCCCAGCAGTTCGGTCATGGAGCCCCCGAAGGCTATACTTTCCAGTACTCCAACTGTACTGGTCGGCGCAAGGCCCTTCTCATTGGTATCAACTACTTCAACCAAGAAGGCGAGCTTCGCGGCTGTATCAACGATGTTCACAACGTGTCGGCATTTCTCGTTGAGCGTTATGGATATAAGAGAGAAGACATGATTCTCTTGACTGACGACCAACAAAACCCTATCATGCATCCTACCAGAGAGAACATCATTCGCGCCATGGGCTGGCTTGTTGAAAACGCTCAACCCAACGATGCGTTGTTCCTCCACTATTCTGGTGAGTCCAGGCATTCTTTAAAAAAAAAAAAAAAACGCTGTCTAATACAATTTCCTTTAGGTCACGGTGGTCAGGTCGAAGATGAGGATGGCGATGAGGATGATGGATACGATGAGTGCATCTATCCAGTTGACCACCAAGAAGCTGGCCCCATTATTGACGACGAGATTCACTTCCGCGTCGTGAAGCCCTTGGTACAAGGTGTCCGTCTCACTGCCATTTTCGACTCATGCCATTCTGCTACAGTCATGGACCTTCCATACGTCTACTCAACCAAGGGTATTCTCAAGGAGCCCAACCTCGCCAAGGAAGCTGCGTCAGGAATCTTTGATGCCTTCAAGGCATACTCCAGTGGAGATATTGGTGGTGCTGCTAGTTCCATCATGGGGTTGGCTAAGACCGCTTTTAATGGAGGCGACGAGGCCTATGAGAAGACCAAGCAGACACGAACATCGCCTGCCGATGTTATTATGTGGTCAGGAAGCAAAGATGATCAGACATCGTGAGTTCATTTGCTTTTTTTGTAAGACCATTCTGACCAATCTTTGCAGTGCCGATGCCACTATCAACGCCCAGGCTACAGGTGCCATGTCGTGGGCCTTCATTTCAGCAATCAAGGCAAATCCTAAGCAGAGCTATGTCGAATTGCTCAACAGCGTCCGCGACATTCTCGAGACGAAGTACACTCAGAAGCCCCAACTGTCGAGCAGTCATCCAATCGGTAAACTTGCCTGTTCTATCCTGTCCCGTCTAGACTAATTACTGACATTGACGCTTAGATACCGATCTCTTGTTTATTATGTGAGGTATTGGAGCTAGGGCTGCAATGTTTTAACGTCGTGGGTGAATGTGCTGAATGGTGGGGGAGAGCGATACATCCCTAGTATTTGATGACCCTCGTGAATGAGCGTATGAATGAAGAATGGAACTCTCAGTGGAAGTCCAACTTGTCGCCGCCGCAAGTGACATGTTCTCAAAAGGAAATACCGCGTCCTCCGTCTCGCGAATTACGAACTAACTAGATGATGGAAAGGCCAAAAAAAGAGATCAATCGTATCATTTGTATAGGAACAGCCCGATGCGGGGGTCGAACCCGCAACCTTGAGATGGTGTACTCATTTAAGAGTCTCACGCTCTACCGATTGAGCTAACCGGGCCTCAAACGAGGCTTGCTTGTTGATGGATGCTGGTAACAGAGTTGGACAATATGAAGGGAATCTTAACATCGTGAGGTGAAGGCAAGTTGACAAACCTCTTGTATCCTTAACTCAGTCTATTTCTTCTGCTGCTTCACAAGTCTATTTCTCCAGTCTATCCAGTAGAAGCGAAATCCATACCACAAAAAGGGCAAACACGACAAATCCGGAACCCATCTTCAATAACAAAACGACCATGACCGGAATTCAACAAAGAGCCACCCAACCAGCGACCAGATCTATGCAATATGCCCTGACACAAGACTTCTCAACCAAGCCCATAGTGAGGTCTCCAGAGATATAGGCCCCTTATCCGTCCAACCGGTAAAAGTTCTGGGCAAAGGGCTTTTAAATTCGTTTATGGGTCACAGCAGACTCCTCCTGGCGGAAGATAGGAGAGCTCCCGCCCAGACAATAGATGTCTGTACTTGCCCGGTCTGCCCTGCCAATGATCCATAAGTCGCGTTTGTCTCTCCATAGCAGCAGCGTGATGCTTTGCGTTGAGACTCATTATGATGAGTGCCCATATTGCCAGATTGACCGTCAATGACCCTTCGCCGCAGGCACTCCGCGGGATGGCTTGCCATTGTGCCCCAAGCCCCCGGAAACAGTTAATGTTATGTAGAAACGGATCACTTCAACTTCCGTATCGGTCATGATGAAAGAGTAGCGGGTTCTACTGTGCTCGGCATAGCTGGCAAGCTGTTCAAAAGGCCACATGCACTCTTTTTTGTCGAGATTCATGGAATCCCATTTGCTTGGCATGCAAGAGACGCCAGTAACAAGATTTACACGTAGAGGCGTATCTCGTAAATATTGAATAGTAGTCGGGGAGCCCAGCCTCTGTTTGAGTATATGCGCGCCCTCAGAGATGAACGGAGACACCGCAGAAAGCATCGGCTCAAAGGCATGACGTTTAAGCTCCCCAAAGCCGTAGCAGATCATATTAGCCCCCTCTTGCCATAGGTGTATGCTTGCTAGGCTTGAAGTCGGTCGGCTAAGGATGTCACCGTAGGCGCTGATGATGTTGGCTAGACAGAAGTCGCTCCAAGGACTTACATCCGAAGGCTCGATCTTCAGTCACTTGGGAACTCACAGAGTAGAGGATGGAGATACGGGAGTCAGTTTTAGGTTTGGAATGGAGTGGAAACTCTGAATAGATCGAGGTTGAGAAACCATCTTGAGATAATGTCTGGGATAGGCCTAACTCGAGATAAGATTCGAATAATCGAGAGACTGGGTGATAATCTCGGATTCATGAATAGATGGTGAAATGGATGATGCAGAGGAACAGTCTCCCTTTATACAATATTTGGGCCAGCATTCTCCATGGTTTCACACCCGAATTTGAAAGATGTCCTTATTGTGATGGAAGTTAACACAATCAAAGGTATTGGATGTGGATATGAGTCGCCTTCGGTACGGTGACGAGCCTCCTATAAACCATATATGATATATCATCTTCAGGTGCTGGAGCTAACAGTTCAAAGTGATAGTAATATGACCGCTGGCTGGTTCGTTACGTGCCAATAAGCGAACAAGCTGCTGGCTGCCGTTGGTGCATATGCCAACGTAGAAGAACACAACAAGACGGGCAGTAGTAATACCTCAACCAACATAACGATTTACACAATAAGACAGACTCTCAAATACTGGTACCCAAGCCTGATCATATGTGACCTGGGAGATTTCTTTTCTTAATTCTGGCTTCTAGTGGCGCTGATGTCTTGTTGGTTTAGACATAGGATTCAGCCGCCACACAAGATTCTTTGTCCACAAGCTAGATATTCAAAGTCATTTCTTGCTTGTTTGCATCAATTTATCCTTGTTTGGCTCATGAGTTGGTGTTACTTATCCGCTTTCTGGATCATGTAGTCTACATGCCTACGTTGATTTCAATACGCAATCCGTCTATTTGTTAGTTACCAACTAGAATACGGACTAATTCCACGTGAAATCTAAGATCCCAAGTCGTCTAATTAGTTTTAACGTAAAATTGCTTATAATTTGTTCTCTGAGACCGACCAGAGGAGTCTTTGATCTGTATTTGGACCTCCTTTGAGCTTATTGCCTACCTAGGCTATGTGTAGAGTTAGGTATAGGGTCACGAGTGCAGTAAAAAGCCCCGGCAAGCCACCTATCGACATCGGCTATGGGTTTAGTCGATAGTTTCAGTAAGTGATCGTCCGGAGCTGTAGCCTCCTACGACAGAAACAGAAGAACAGTGATCCTTGTCCAAAGATTCCACCAATCGCAACCCTACAGCACTCTAATCAACTCGGCAACTCAGTCCCTGTCGTTATGCACTGATGAGGCTATTGGAGGATATTTTAATTCGTTTGCAACCACCATAACTCTGTGCTACACAAACATAAATGACTGGGCCTCCTCTCTTTGAAACATTAACTAAGTATTCTTTATTCTTTTTCTCTAGCAGCATGAAGTTTACTACATTGCTAGTCTGGACGGCCGCTTCAGCTGTACGGGCTGCTCAATTAGCATTTCCTGGAGCTGAAGGATTTGGAAGAAATGCAATTGGTGGCCGTCAAGGTGAGGTATACAAAGTAACAAATCTTAAGTAAGTGATATCCCCTCACTGTCCAATCTCTGTTGACTAATGCAATCCAAATTAGTGACTCTGGAAAAGGCTCGCTCCGCGACGCAGTATCAAAGCCAAATAGAATTGTTGTATTTGACGTCGGTGGCATTATCAAAATCTCCGATCGCATTGTCGTGTCAAAGAACATCTACATCGCTGGCCAGACTGCCCCTGGTGGTGTGAGTCTCCATACCGAAACTCGAGTTATTCGCTGACACATCTAAAGGGAATTGTTGTCTATGGCAATGGCTGGTCATTTTCCAATGCGAACGAGTCTATAGTGAGATATATTACCATTCGAATGGGCAAAGGCGGGACATCAGGTAAAGATGCCATCACTATAGCTGACGGCAAGAATATTATCTTCGACCACGTTAGTGTCTCGTGGGGCCGTGATGAGACCTTCTCTATCAATGGTGACGTGTCAAACGTTACTGTTCAGGATAGTATCATTGCTCAGGGCCTTGTTTCGCACTCGTGTGGTGGTTTGATGCAAACTGATGGCGGAGTCAGCTTATTCCGCAACTTGTATATTGACAACAAGACTCGTAACCCCAAGGTCAAGGGCGTCAATGACTTTCAAAACAACGTACGTAGTCCCGTTGACGATTGTGTTTGATGACTAATCCCTTGCTGTTGTAGGTCATATACAACTGGGGAGGTGGTGGTGGCTATATCGCTGGAGATAGTTCAGCTAACAGCTATGCGAACATTATCAACAACTACTTCATCTCTGGCCCAGAGACCAGCGTTGCTGCCTTTACACGCGGAAACAAGAACTTCCACGCCTGTATGCTAACTTCCCTTGCAAAACGATTCATTGCTGACCATATATATCATAGATGTCAAGAACAACTTCCACGACTCAAACCGCAATGGAAATCTGGATGGCGCTACTCTCTGTGAGCAGACATCCTGCTACTCTGACATAGATATCATCAAGTCACCTTACAACTATCCAGCCCCTGCTGCTCTTACAATTCAAGCGACTGTTGAGGCCGTACTCAAAGGCGTTGGAAACTCGCGGCGCCGAGATGGTGTTGATACTGCCCTCATTAACCAAGTGAGGTCGTACGGAAGAGAGGGCAAGTTGATCTCTGATGAAAAAGAATTTGGCGGCGTTGGGCAGATTGGCAGTGGGACTGCCCCCAGGGACTCGGATGGCGATGGTATTCCTGATGAATGGGAGACCAAGAACGGTCTTAATCCCAATGATGCTTCCGATGGTATGAAAATTGCGTCGAATGGTTACGCAAACTTGGAAAACTTTGTGAACTCTCTTGTGTAAAGGGCTCTCTATTCTTTTGGATCCGAGTTTCTAAATATATTTACTTCTGTCGGTTGCTGTGACTGATTACTTGAGCTACCTTAATAAATCTGGTGCCACATAAACACATCTCGTTGGTGCGATTTTTGTTTATCCAAGCGTTTCGTTTCGGGATGATCAATGCCCGTTCTTGTTTCAACATCCCAGGCGAGGTTCCATTGCTCCTGTTTCAAGGCATTAAGCCGGCCATAATATAATGATCTCATCCATATTTAAATACTAACTAAACCGCTGTCTTTCAGCAACTTTCAGGGCTGTCATCCTCTCTCACTAAAACCATGCAGCTCAAGAACGTTGTTTTTGCGCTCCAATGCGCCAGCGTATCAGGTGCCAGCCTGCGCCCACCGATTGAAGCACGCGCAACAACAGAAATTCCTGCTGACTCGTTCAATTCCCTCGAAACATACTGGAATTACCTATATCCTTGGGGCCCTACGCACAATGGTGGCGCTCGAATGGATCAAGAGCATGTCTCTGTTGCCGACGGCGTTCTCACTCTGACGGCTGAGCCACGAGATGACCAAGAAGATCCTATTCACTATCTCTCTGGAGCAATTCATGCCAAGTCAACCTTTACTGTTACTCAAGGTGGCGGTTATGATATCAGTGCTGAGTTCATTGCCCCAGTGGACAGAGGAACATGGCCTGCTTTCTGGCTCAACGCTGCTAGTGGATGGCCACCTGAGATTGATATCGCCGAGTGGAAGGGCTCCGGAAAGATCTCATTCAACACTTTCAACACATCAGATGAAGTAACCGCACTTGATAGGGACTATCCAAACCCTCAAGAGTGGCACTCTGTTCGTGCTGAGCTGCGTGATGAGAATGGTCACGATGTGAGAGTCAAATTCTTCCTCGACGGAATTGAACAGACTACGCAATATGGACGGGACTATATTGGAGCGGGACTTCGTCTGTAAGTTTTCAATGATGATTGTGTAGTAAACTTTTGGCTGACATCGAGACAGAATTGTCAACTATCAGACCGAGGGATCCTCTGGCTCACCTGGACCTACCACACGTAAGTTGCCTTTTTTCGTAACTTCAGCTCATGTACACTGATTCTTTTATCGCAGGAACAACTTTTCAGGTTCGGAACGTTGAGGTTATCAGCCTCAACTGATTATCTCACAAGATAGGTTTGTACTCTTGATCATTAATTATAGGCCTTGGTATCGGTATATACTTCGTCAATTATGTAGATCAACATGGAAACTTTGATTATTAACTTGGAGTTATGCTGATAAATGTGTACTCATGTGACCAATATCAAGAGGGTTGCCTCGCATTGAACTCTATTGAACCCCTCACTTTCTTCTGTATATACTTATGTGATGACATTGAACCCCTCACTCATCCCGTTTCCAAGCTTTTGATATATCCGTAGACTGTTCATTAACGTATCCATTCTTTACATTCATAATTGTCGAGATTCGAGGTACCCTCAATATGACTCTTATTTTACTAGGGACCCTGAGCTCCCTGTCTGCCTGGCTGCTCTATACATATATCATATATCCAGCCTTTCTCTCCCCGCTCTCTCGTATTCCCGCACCGCATTGGTCGTGCCACATCTGCCCTCTCTGGGTTCTAGCAGCAAGAAGATACAGACGAGAAAACCAATCACTTCACCGAGCACACCAGAGACTCGGCCCAGTAGTAAGAGTTGGCCCAAATGAAGTGAGTGTCGACGGTGTTGAAGGTATGCGGATTGTATACCAAGGGGGCTTTGAAAAAGGCCACTGGTATAGCGTATTCGATAATTATGGGTGAGTAAATGAACCAATGCCATGTAAACTTTGATTATAGAGCTGACCCAGCTCAAGAGTTCCAAACATGTTCGCCACGGGCCCGTCAAAGCCGCACTCGCTCAGAAAGAGGATGATTTCGAACGTCTACTCCAAGTCCTATATCCAATCATCTCAAGCCAGTAAATCCCAGATGGCTGAGATACTATGCAATCACTTCCTGCCTGCACTTCACGGATCTCTTGATTGTTACAAAGGACAGCCATCGCCAGGTCATACAGAAGTCGAGGTTTTCAGCCTTTTTCTAGCAACGGCAATGGATCTCATCACGGCCTACATTTTTGGTCTTTCCAATGGCACAAACTTCATCGCCGATGAGCCTTACCGCCGAGACTGGCAGGATATGTATCTTGCACGTGCCAATTACTCTTTCTGGACGCAAGAAGTTCCAAGATTGACGGCATTCTTCAAGAGATGGGTTCCATGGTTTCAGCTCTACCCAGAATGGGTCGATATATCCAACAAAGAGTTGGCTGAATGGAATTGGGGTCTTTGCGAGAGTGTCAGAAAATCGACTGAAGATATGACATATCTCAGCGGCAATCGGAAAGTGAAAGACTCGGAGGAGCCCGTAGTATACAACGCTTTATGTGGCGGAATCGACAGGGAGTTGAAGGGCAGCCCAGAAAACAGCCTCCTTTATAGTGCGAGGAGTCTACAGCACGATCGAGCCATTGCATCTGAACTCATGGACCATTCGCTCGCTGGACAAGAGACTGCGGGAATTGCCCTAACCTACGCAACATGGCATATCTCAAAATCTCCGAGTCTTCAAAAGCAGCTTTGCGAAGAAATCGAATCCCTCAAACCATCTTTGAAATTTGATCTAAAAGTTGTTTCTGGCATTGCAGACACACCAGCTTTTCCAGATCCCAAGAACGTTGATTCTCTTCCGCTCTTACACGCCGTGGTTATGGAGACACTTCGCCTTCACGCACCTATCCCCGGGCCTCAACCACGCCAGACTCCCAGAGATGGATGCACTATAGGAAGACACTATATCCCCAGTGGTGTGAGAATTGCCTCACTGGCCTACACGCTCCATCGAGATAAGAACATATTCCCACAGCCTGAAGAATGGAAACCTGAGAGATGGCTGTCGCAGAAACATGACGATTCCAATGGGGATGAGTTGAGATATCGTGAGATGCAGAGACAGTTCTGGGCTTTCGGAAGTGGAGGCCGCATGTGTATTGGCTCTAACTTTGCTATGAACGAGATGAAGTTTATTCTAGCCGTCATCTATGCTAACTTTCAGACAACAGTTGTAGATGACAATAGCATTGACCAGGAAGATGCTTACACGGCAAGACCAGTAGGTGAGAGGCTGGTTATCAGATTTACTCCTCTGGATGACTGAGGCGGGAGTTACTTTAATACTATTATGTATGCTATTTGATATATCTCGTGTCAATTTATACTTTTTTTTAACTCCATAACCTAGCCCATGCCAAAGGAAATGCCTAAAAATCTCAAATAACTTTTGAACCAAACGCTCAGATGTGTCATAACCAAGAATTTGGACGATGATGAAGAAACAGTGTCTCCAACACCACTCGTCCCTCATAGAACCTTCAAATATCGCCACAGAAAGCTCATACCGCTTATCAAGCCCGTCACGCCAGTATACAAAATCAGAATGCCATATCCACTTCCATATCCTCCAATCACCTTTCCTTGCCATGGTAGTCCTCGAATGAGAGAGCCACTCAATGGCCCCGAAACGATGTTACCTATTCCTCTACCCGCGCAAAGGTGGCCATGCACCATAATGGGATCAACATGCTCGTTTTCATCCTGAAATTTCTGAGTCACTTCCCTCATCATCCCAGGCCAGATGGAAGCCCATGATCCAGCGAAGAGGCCGTACATGAAGCAGAAGATGTAGAGAACAGGGAGGGAGGCCGTAAGTCCCCAGACCAGCAAAACTGAAATTCCTACGCCCACGGCTGATATGAACATGCATGTCGTGACTGCAAGCTTGTCGCTAAGAGAGCCCATGACCATTAGGCCAATGGTCGTCGCAATATTAGTCAGAATGAGTGTCAGGGCCGATAGGGTACTGGAAGTTCCAAAAGTCGTTCGCGCATAGGTCGGCAAGTAGATTTGAGGGAGGAAGTAGCCTGTTGCTTCAACCACGTTGGCTAGCTGGTACAGTAGAAACACCCTCGATTTGACGAATCCCATACTGAGAGGCTTCCTATGAATAACCGCAGAGGGCGGAAGTCTGGGCTTGATAAAGTATGCCAACGGGGCTGCAGTTCCAAACAAGATACCGGCACAAATCCTCACAGTGGTCTGGAAACCAAATCTCTTGAGGAGAGTTTCGAGAACCAGAGGGAGTATAGCTCCTCCAGCTCCGGCAGCACTCCAGACAATGCCATAAGCAAAGCCTTTTCGTCGAACGAACCACTCGTCGATGTAGAGAGTGCAAGGGCAATAGGCGACGCAGCCTCCAATACCGAATAAAACTCCTTGGGTTGCAATGAGCTGTGGTACAGTTGTGCAAAAGGAACTCATTGCCATGGCTATGGATGTGATAAAGAGGCCTGCGTATGTGAACCAGCGAGCCTGGCGAGGATAGAAGCGGCATAAAATAACGACAAAGGGTGCTCCCAGATATAGAATACCCTGCATCTTGTTAGAGCAGTATTATCAGTTATAAAATTGTTCCTTACAGTCGTCGTGGTTCCAATAGAAGCGATACTGTTCGAACCTGCAAAAGGCTCATGCTGACTGTAGTATTCTTGAAACACACCAAAAGAAAACCCAAAACCTGTTCACGAATGAATTAGTTGGGTTCAGGGAATGATACAAGTGACGTATTGCCATAGGTTACTGCTTCGACAACCCAACAAGCTGCCAAGAATAGATAGGCTTTCCTCCCGCCATCGACAGGGGGCAACGAGAACTCGGCATCTGTTGCTCGAGAATCAAAGCGTTGGTCGAGTGTATTTTGCAATTGAGCTGTGTCATCCGACACAACACTGTTGGGTGTTGCAAGCTCAATTGAGGTCTGGGACATTGGAGAATAGATGGGCTTTTAATTAGGTCTGAATGATTTGAATTGTATACGACTAGAGATAGTTGGTTCAAAGGGCTTTCGATATTTATACACAAGCCATAAATGCGCCTTCTATTGATCGTTACTGTTACACTGTGCCCTACAGTACGAATCCTGATAATACTATAAAATTCTCTCGGTTTGTCTTCACTGTCGTCATTGTTCTTGTAGGGCGCAAACTGCATGCGACATCGGCTGTGGTGAGAACATGGCTGGCGTTGGCGGTTCTCACCGGTTGTTTTGCCGAAGAGAGGCGACATCAAATGATACGTCGGATGCATTAGTTTTTGAGTCACATGAAAAGAAAAGATATGGCAGTTCTAGAGTTTGACTAATGCATTGGGCTTGAACCATCTTTTCCGAACGAAGGTGCTAACTTAATAATCTAATAAAATAGTCAAATCGAATGGTCAAATAGTTTCTAACTTTAAACCTACAAGCGAACAACACTAGATTTTCAGAAACGAGCAATTTGGTATTAACCTGTCTATAAAATGAAAAACCAAAATATTTCAGTCGCTAAATCTCTCCAATGGCTGTATTCCCCGCAAAACGCTCACAAGTCCGTCTTCTGTCTCCTTCGTGCATTTTCAAGACCGAGAAGTATCTAGGCCTAGGCGTACCCTTGCTGTGGGTTGTATCCTGGTGGCTGCTGATAGCCTGGCTGCTGCGGCTGTCCAACCAGAGCAGAACTGCTTTCCATCCTGTAATCCTCGTAAACCTTGCCCTGCTTCTTCTTGCTCTTCCTGAGACCCAAGTAAGGGAAGAAGATGGCAGGATGCAGGATAGTTACAAGTCCGATAGAAATCAACATCATCGCTGCATCGAACACGAGGAAGAGTGGCTCGTTTCGCATCACTTTGATAGCAATGCTCGGGATTGTTTCCGCAATACTAATGACACAGTTAGTTCAGACCTCTGAGTGATCAAGTATTGTCAATCTTACCGATAAGCACATCGAATGATGATGGCTAAATATGCAACTCCAATAGCGTACACAAACCACTTGACTCTGTTTGCCTCTTGCCGTGTCGCCTCCTCTCGGGCAACAGGAACCCTACCGCGTGAAGGCATTCCAGTCATGTACATATCAGGAGCATTACCCATCAAAGGATCCCGTCGCTTCATTGCGTTTTTACGTCGACGAGCATAAATCAACATCAGCGAACCACAACACAACATGTTAGCAACTTGAAAGGCGACACCTCCAATAACAAGACCCTCTCCGAGCTTTTTCGTCGTCTCTGATCCTTTGCCCATGCTTTGCATTGCTGTCAGACCACCACCAATAATCTGAATAAAGATCGAAATAAAGTCGGTGCCAACAAAGACGAGAGGGTATAGCCTGGGCTTAAGGAAAGACCATTTTGCTCCGTACCAAACAACAAGATGCTTGAACGTCACTGAAATAGCAGCAGCGACAAGTGTAGGAGCCAGCAGAAGGGTGATGTACTGCACAATAAAGGCATTCATCCGCCATGGGTTTTTCCCTAACAAGAAGCGCCCGGCATGGCCTGCAACTTCAAAGATTGTTCCAATGCCGAGCCAAAACATGTATGACCATGTTTTAGCACGTATGCCTTGGACGAGCTGTATGAGTAAGAGAATTGCGAACGCAATTGCGAAGAATGCTGAAGCTGGTTGGGAAAGGTAGTCTTGGTAGACGGTGTATTCGACGGGACATCGTTTCGAGACTTCGTCACAGTCGTCGTAGTTGGGTGTCCAAGAATCGTTTTTACCACTCATTGTTGCGAGTCACGAATTAAGGCAAGTGTTTGAAAATCGTATAAGACGAATCGGAGAAATTCAACCTTAAGGGGAAGAGAGGAGGTTATATACAAATGAGCTAGCATCCAAGATAAGCATTAAACACAATGCAGTTCTCTCCATTCTATAAGGCTGTGTGACAACCACTTTATAAAGCAGGGCATAACAGCGAGATCCCTGAATGTAAGCTGCATAGCTAAGGCATTTTGTCGCTCATCCCCTCGTCCCAGCCTGTGGCCAGCCCCGCGGAAAGCGTTTAGATGTCAAGGGTTGTCAGATAGACGACTCACAAACACCTATCATGGCTCCCATACATGATACACGTGGATGAGCCCCGTTCAGTCGTCAGCTTCAGGAAATAAAATGCGCTGGGATCTGCATAAGCACGGCATAAGCGACAGGTGGAGTGAGGATGTGTTTGATATTTCAGCCTTAAGCACAGCCGCTGACACCCTTTCACAGCTGAGTTGACGTATATCCCGGTAGCGCAGTATGCTTCCCTTTGGGGTAGGTAATTCGATGTGTAACGTGGGGGCTTTAATTATCGCTGGAATTTTCGGGTGCTTCGGGAGACAACAAGTATAATTTTATGGTTATTATGCTAGGAGGACATCTGAACTTTATATACAAACTATTCTCTGGCCTCGTTTAAAGATATTGCGAAGACAGCAAATAACTTATACTGTGGCTTTTGACAGTTTGTTTGTCTAAATTCCAAATACCCAAATTTCACGAGGTCTTGGAACACTCAATTCCACAGCTTCATTAAAATTATGCCAGGGATGGTGAAAATAATGATGAATTGACTACTTACCAACCCTCTTAGTCCTACGTGAGAGAAAAAAAGTGCAACTAATGACAAAACAGGTCCAATACGCGAACAGAAGGCTTCCAGAAGAATAAACTCTAGTGCCGGCTTTCTTCAGACATTCGAAGCCAAATAGGAAAATCACACGAGCGAATCTCAGGAATTTTCTTCCGAGACGTTGCATAACTGAGGAACAAGCACGGCCGGTTTTGAGTGGCAGTGCTTTGCGCGCCAAAGGATTCGTGACGCTGGCCAAGACCAAAGGATGGAGTTCAACTCTTGGCCCAGCGTTATGTCGATCAGTCATCCATCCCCTGGCCAAGCACAGCCAAGCACAGCCATTTCCTGACGAAAACAATGCGATCACATCCGCTCCCAATCCTTTTCATCTGAAAAGATTACCTACACACACGCTATTTCAGCCATCATGTCCCGCCCAATATGCCCTATGCCGTTAGACGAAATCGTCAGGGATATGCTGGGGAAGGAGAAGGAGACTAATCCAGTTAAGAAGCTCTATGATGATGCCTTTAAAGCGGATATTGCGAAATGGATAGCTTCTTGTGCGGTAATTGGGCTGTCGGCCGGTATAATATCTAAAAATCCGGGGCATCAGTTACTTGCTGCATCAGCATATAATCTTACAGTCGTAAGTATCTTGATCTATCTAAACATTTATATGACTAAGATTATGCATAGGGCTCTTTTCATTTCTTCGTATTCAGAATACCGGTCAGCCCCCAAGGCCTCAGCAACCCCAGACCACCAATGTGGTACAGCCTGATTCTTGCCCTCTCAACAGCAATGTGGCTAGCTGCTTTCATTGCCATGTTTGTTCTGAGAGAAGATATAGACGCCTATCAAGAATCAGGCCTTGAAAAGAGAAGGGCTGGGCTTGCTGATAATATTTCCACGGGTACAGTTGCAATGTTGGACAATCTCAGCATCGCGTGCGGCTGTTTTGGTATTTGCGCATTGTAGGTCATTTCCCACTGGTACGTAAGGAGTTTTGCTAACCCTCTATAGTTTGTTTTGTGTGTATCAGTGGTTTATTGTTCATTATCTGTATTCAACAAGATTTAAGAAGGTTGAAATACGAGAAGGGTACAGGAAGATCAAAATCAGAACTCCAAAGAATGAAACTTCAACTGCTGTCTAGAGGAAATATGGGACGCTCAGACTCTTATGATTCTTCATTGATGTCTTTTTATATATCTAGACTGACATACGTCTCAGAGATTGTTTGTAGGTAAATACTATATTTACTAATGCCATGCCATGCTTCAGTCTCTCAGTTAGCTCAAGTTTGATATTGATATCAATGTCTTCAGCAAACAACATGAAAGCCCTTAATTTCTTTCTTTCATAA
This sequence comes from Fusarium concolor, assembly GCA_013184415.1. Taxonomy (NCBI): domain Eukaryota; kingdom Fungi; phylum Ascomycota; class Sordariomycetes; order Hypocreales; family Nectriaceae; genus Fusarium; species Fusarium concolor. The sequence goes on from JABCJY010000471.1 coordinate 101,993, forward strand.
CACTCCTATCGGCTTTACGACACGTTTTTCGGCCCTTCTGAGGGTCGAGATTGGCCGATACAACTTATCGAATGCGAGCTGTAGCCCAAAGACATAGTTCCTTAAGAGACACTCTTGCTAGGACTTACAGATTAATCTGTTTGGAGACTTCTCGTGCCATTATCTTAACCATTATTATGTTCGAAGACTTTTTTGGTTATAATTCTAGTTGCAAAAGTGGCTCTCCTCGGATTCGCTTACTTTGGAACACGATTTACCTACGGAGTAGTAGTTGTCTGTGTGGGCACTTAGCAATGAGCCGCAAATTGACAAAGATTCTATATCCGTATCCAGCCCTGTTGTCACGGTGGCCGTCCTTTATTTCCGGATGACCTTACTACGTAGTAGTGTAAATGGGTTTCACAGTTTACTCCGTAGGTAATTACCAGGATGGACAGAAATCCAGACCTCAGCCCGAATAAAAAAGTAACCACTCATATGGAATCCTCAATGTATTTTAGCTTGATGGCAGAACGTGGTATGGAGAGCTTCTAGTAGCAGTTCTTCTTAGGTATGAAATAACGGATACATATATAATAACCAGCCGGGCCTGACAGTGCTCATTGCTCTTCACCCATTCGAGTCACGGCATCAGTCTTTCTTTAACGATGCGCCTGTCTTTCCTGTCACTTAGGCTGTCGGCCATTTTTGCAGCTGCAGAGCCTGTCAAGAGGGTTTGTTCAAAGCTTGTCCTATCTCACCACATGGTTCGTTTCTCTCATTGACATTGCTCCGACACTAAGAACTATGGTCTAGCTCGGCAATATTACTGAGGAGCATGCTCATAAGATATCGATAATGCCATTGCGATGGGGTATGTTTACAACTGATCAATGGTATAGATTACGAAACTAATGCTTTTGTTCTCCCAGCATTGATGGGTTCGTGTTGAATGTCGGCTACCCAAAGGTACAAGACCCTCAGTCACTTGTATGGTTACGCCGACTATTGCGGTAACTTCAAGCTTGCCATTTCTCTCGATCTCTACGCCACAGGTGACTACTGTAAAATTTGAAGATAAAAGGCCACTGCCACGGTGTTTGCGATAATTATGGAAGTGTAAGGACAAGGAGAGGCATTGTCATGAAGCCCCAGCTAAATCATCATTAACTATTTATAGCCTAAAGAATACGATGGCATCTTGAAGGCATTTCTTGGTCGTGACTCGTACCTGCACTTTGGCCCAAAGGATCTCCCCTTGATCACTAGCAAGAAAGCTCTGCCAATGGCCCGTCTCAAGAAGAGATACTGACAATTAATTGACATGGATAGCCTTCAGCACCCCGGTGCCCAAACTGATGAAGAGATCAAAGCCTGGAAGGAATCATTTGCTAACAAGATGTACTTCATGCCTGGCATTGATGATACCCCTGGTTTTTGGAACAGCCATCCAGCCTGGTGGGACTACTGGGGAGACTTAATTGACGGAGCCAGTGTCTGGGAATCAGCTTGGCCTGAAGTCCATGACACCAACGAGGGAGACATGTTAGAATTACGGTCCTGAAAGTCACCACTTCGGCAATCAATGGCCAGAACAGAATACAGATAAGCAGCCTAACCAATATGCTAGCCCCCGAGGCTCAGATCACACTGGCTTCCAACCCCTTTTCTCGGCTTTCATCCAAGGATGGAAGAATGGCGGCGATATGGTCCCAGAGTCTCTTTCCAAGAGATCTGGAGGCCTAGAACCCCGCGCCGACTATTCCTCAGGGTGCTCTATGGCACAAGTCTATTTTCCAGTCGACCACATGCCCAGGCGGACAGTCCAAGACCCAACACTTTCAGGCTCCCAGTGGCACCGATGCTGGTCTTGATGCCCTACATTGGGCGCTTGCTGTACCTGCCAGTGCTGCTGGCTGGTCCGTTGATGTCGTGAGCGACGGCAAACACATCAACTCAACCATCTTGAAGCCTGGCCTCAACTATGGCACCGTTACAAACGGCATCGCGGCGAGAACGGAGTGGTCTATCATTAAGAACGGCCTCTTGACCGTCGCCGGATCAAATCGCGGGAGGTATTTATCCAAGGAGTGTCACGATGACATCTACAATTTTATTCCCCAGATCCCGGGCGTTCAGAGCAACTTTGGCAACCGAGACTGCTGGCAGGTTGCAGGTAAGGCGGTCCTTAAGTATGAGGATGATGGGTACATCGCTGGGGTGACCCAGGGCCCTGTGGACTCTGACTCAAGCTGTGGAGATACATTTGGTAAGCTATCCATCACTTGACTGAAGCATCTGATCTTGACTGATCTGGGATACATGAGCAACTTAAGCTCCCTGGATGTGGAACCCGTTGGAATGTAGCAAGCAATTGAAAGGTGAGAAAGATACAACCTGTTTGAGCAGTGGCTAACATGAAGCTACATAGATTGGTTCGAAAATGACTACAACGCTGGACAGTTCGCCAAATTGGGCCACAATGATCATGACAGATGGCTGCCCCAGTTTACATTCCCAATGGGCTTTCAGTCTAGCCATGAAGATTGTGAATGGAACGGACATTGCGATGCTATCAATTGCACCTCATCGGCTAAAGGCTCAACCTGGAAGTTCCTGGTCATCAACTCGGCAGCCAATCTATGGAAGTACTTTGACATCGCTGGCAAATCCATCTCAGCGGCCTTGGAGGAGTTTTCGGTTGATAAGGAGACTTCCTTCGAGTTCTATTGGGGCAATACAGCTGATTCTATCGAGCCACGGAATCAATTTCTCAACGCCTTACAAATCGCATTTGGCGTGCTTATCACAGCAGCGAGTGTCCCCGAGGGTCCTGTGGCGGGTGGTCTCATTGAGGCGGCTATCTTGCATGGCATGTCTGCAGGCGAAAATATCGGTCACAAGATCAAGGTTGAAGGGTAAGTGCCACTTCCTTCTTCTCGCCATCATATCTAATGATATTCGGTAGAATAGCTAGGGCCTGGCTTGACGGCTAGAGATCCTTCTTGAGATCTGTTGCCAATGATCTCACCAACGGCCCTGGCAAGTCTGGTGATTTGGATGTTCAGGAAATCTTCAAGAACGGCAGCTGGGTTCTCTCAGATAGCGAGCCCATCTTGGGCATCGATCTTGGTGACTCGATGGGCATTGGAAAGGCCCTCTACCATTTAATGCTCGGTGCCATCATCAACATATCCTGGAAATCTCAGAATGTCTACATGGCTCGTCACGAAATGACTAAGGAGGAGTGTAAGTGCCCTAATTGTTCCTCTTAGAACCCGGTTAGTTAACCAACGACACAGACGAAGCGCAGGAAAAGAAGGGGATCAGGTCCAGAAGCAATGATCCTCGACTGAGGCATTGGTATGATGGAAACGGATGTTTTTATCAAGGGTACGTACGACTCGATCGGACTTGGTGAGAATTTTACTGATTCTGGGGTAGTGTGAAGCCTAAGAAATATGATTGGGAAGGGGGCTGGGAAGCGTATCAGATCCGCCCTCCCGGTTGGGTATAAGTCGATCGCGCAGCGCAACCAGTAATAACAAACACTTTAACTAATACGGATAACCTTCTAGGATATGTACGAGCCTGGGAACCCCGACAATAACGCTCTCGGCATCCCCTTCGACACGCACGATGTCATCGAGAGTAGTTTGGACGGATTCAAGAAGGGAGGCTTCAACTACAGCATGTGGGACAAGGATGTGGCCGACGCCATTTTCAACCTTGAAAAGTCTAGCACCGTACAATATGTGGTCAGGACACGGGTTCTTCCAAATCCCTGTTTGCTGGTGAAAACCCAAGTCCAAAATGGACCACGACAAAGAACTCAAGACCTTCTTTAGCAACTTAGCGCAAGTTAAGTCACACACCCAGAACTGGTATGTGAAAGACTGTTGGAACATTAAGGATGGTTGGGGAGTATCCATGGCCGATGTTATGGATAATGGGTGGGATTATTTATAGCTGCGATTGGCGGTCATGCCGTGTTATTGGGACATGGAATAGATGAAAGGGGGTCTTGAGTTGCTGACATGTGTTTGTCTGAGTCTTTTCTATTCTACCACTGAGTTACTGAGCCGATGGGCTACTGTGGCTTCTTTTATCTTTTAATTTAGTAGATATTTGATCCGTTGCGACTTCGTATACACACCGTTTGGTTCCTTTTGCCAAAGAACCTGTTCCCAACGAACCCACGGACACATCATCGTCCAAAAACTGCTATATGGTGATGTCGATGGCAATTTTACCATCAATGTAATACTCTCTTTTCGCATAATTGTGCAAGTTTTAAAACGAAGAGGGTATGGCAGCCTGGACCTATTCATGCGATCAGATGAACTAATGAAGCCCAACCAGCCTGCCAACAACTGCAACACAACGCGCAACCATGCACTTCATGATTCCACTTATGTTTGTGTGCGAGAAAGCCTTGCTCCAATGCCTGGCTTTTTTCATGCTGGAGGCCGGCCACATTGCTCTTTTGCTTGCTGTCGATTGGTTGCCTACCAACCCAACCAACACGCAAAAGTGTAACAAAGATATGCAGGCCTCCGTATAAACACTTTTTCGAACTATTTTTGAAGCATAAGTACGTGGGCATTTCTCATACACACGCTCACTATTCGACTCTGGATGCTTCACTACGAATACACTAAAGTAACCGTCAGCATGACTTCCACGTCTGACGTTTCAGCCTGCGGTCCCGATGGACAGCATGCCTCTAAATATTCCGGCGATGAGGGTCCTGAGTTTGAGAGATGTGCCCAGAAAGCTGTACACGATTATCTACTGGAGAATGTGGAGGAGTTCCGTCGTCTTCATGCGTTGAGAAGAAAGGTATGTTGGTGATAATAGGGCTATTGACCGTCTCGAAGGCAGTGTATAATAATGGATAACTGACACTCTATAGGGCTGGGAAAGACCTGAGGGCGACAAACACTTCAAGAAACAGCGTCAGTCTGCAGATGAAGCCAGCGAGGAGAAGGCCCAGTTCTTCTACAGTATGATGAAAACCACCGCAAGGGACTTGAACAAAAGGACTCGGGCTCTGAATCTGTCTAGTATCCAACAACCGGCTTTACTAGATATGTGCGCAGCTCCGGGGGGCTTCATCGACACAGCTTTGACCAGAAATCCTCAACTTCGGGTCAGAGCTATGAGTCTACCAGTGGAGAGCGGCGGACATAAGGTTAGACTAGGAATCGACGTGGAGTTTCGCGATATCACGACATTAGCAGCCGATATGGGCATCGCCAAAGATGACGTCCCCGGGAACTTTCCAGGACCACATGACTTTCTATTCACTAAAGTGTTTGATGACGACGAAAAGTACGACCTTGTCTTCTGCGATGGCCAAGTTCTGCGCACTCACCCACGCGCAGAATGGCGAGAACCACTAGAACCAGTCCGTCTGACTCTCGTACAGCTTTCCCTTGGCTTAGAGCACTTAAAGAACGGCGGGACCATGGTCATTCTGATGCACAAGCTAGACAGTTGGCGATGTTTTGACCTCATCCATCAGTTCAGCAAGATGTCAACCGTTCAGCTATTCAAACATCGCAAAAACCACAAGACCAGATCGTCATTTTACCTGGTCGCCAAGAATATCCACGCTGATGGTGCATTTGCTAAGCAGATGGTTGCGATGTGGAAGCAGCAGTATAAGCTTGCAACGTTCGGGACCAATGAAGGGTATGCGGATATGTACCGGATCACTGAGGAGACTGCGTTGGGGGAACTTGACAAGTTCGGGAACGAGTACGTAGCAATGGGGAAGGGAATCTGGAAGATCCAGGCAGAGGGTCTGGAGAATGCGCCGTTTATGAAGGGCTCGGAGGGTTAGACTCAGCATATCGCATGTGAAGGGCAAAAACGAGGATCGGTGGTGAGGGAACGATACAGGAAACATGGGGTGGGCAATGAAAGGGTAGCCAATCCTGTATCTAAAGATGCCATCAAAAGTGCCTTACAGGATCCCTCAAGACCTCCCAATGCCCATTAAAGACACTCGCTGCGACGCCAAGTGGAGGCACAACAAGGATGCTTTACAAGACTGCCATAACAATCCGATCAGATAAGATAATCTATTCAATCAGCTGAAGATCTCGGATCTTTGGGGAGGATCAGTGGGCGACTAGCCATGTGTGGTTAACGTGAGAGGTAAGGATGAGCGAAGCGACTCCGAGTTCGCCCTCGTATACCAAACATGTAACTCCCAGATCAAGTATTTAAACACATCCTCACCCTAGGTTAAATCTGATAAAATTAAGTATTATATTTCTTGCATATTTAAAATGGCTGAATATAGACATTATGCAACGCCAGATCCAGAATGGGTCGATGTATGCTGAGTCATCCCCAAAGTTCATGATATCCTTTCTAACACCCGCAGTTTCCAAACAACCTTCCCCCAGACACCAAAAAAAGCCTGGGCATGACCCGAGATCACAATCCCATCACTCCGCAAGAAGGTCTCAATATTTACGAAAGAGATGTCCAAGCGCGCGATAAAAAGCCCATCACACTGCGCATCTATCGTCAAACTGTAAACCAATATGCCCTTCCTCTCTTCATCTACATGCACGGTGGCGGCTATGTCACAGGTGGCCTTGAGACAGACGACTCGACTTGCCGAGCACTTTCGTTAGAATTACCTATTGTCATTGCTAGCATTGAGTATCGACTGGCTCCAGAGCATAAGTTCCCGGTCGGCTTCGAAGATAGTTTCGACATTGTCCGCTGGGTAAGCCGCAATCCTTCTACCATCGTAATCATCTAACATTATCTGCAGGCTGCTTCATCAGAAGGTCAAAGCAAGCTCAACACGGATCTGTCCAAGGGCTTCATTCTCGGTGGAACATCCGCTGGCGCCAACTTCACTGCTGGTATTTCGCACCTTGCTCGCGATGAGGGCCTTGCTCCGAAGATCACAGGTGTTGTCTTCCTCGCTGGGAGTTTCTGTCATCCAGATATCAGACCGAAGGAGTATCTTGATCGTATTCTGAGCGTCGACGAGATTAACGATGCACCTGGCCTCACACGAAAGTCTATCGACTACTTTGCAGGTACATATCTCCCCGACATGCCTGCTAAGTGCAATGCTGATCATGTCAACAGGACTGTATGGTGCCCCACCCGAAGATAAACGCCTCTCGCCTCTGCTATTTGACTCTCATGCAGACATCGCCAAGAAGGCATACTTTGCAATCTGCGGCTGGGACCCTCGCCGAGACGAAGCCATCCTTCTTGGCCAGCTTCTCCAAGAAGCTGGCTTGTTGACAAAGTCGCATATCTACTCCGGCCTACCTCATGGGTTCTGGACAACTTGCCCTGATCTGCCCGTATCCAAGAAGTGGTTGCATGACCTCGTTCAAGGCGTCCGCTGGCTGTTAGAGTAAAGGTCGGCCGGTCGCAAAACACAATGTTGTGGAAGGGACGAAGTTCACGTTCAATTTTTTTCCAAGTCAGTCACTACATATAAGCATTCAATTTATCCGTCTCTTCGCCATCCAGTATACCATTTATAGATCATTTTGTCCAAAATCCAACCCAACATGCCCTTTGCCCATAATTTCCGTAACCCAGCTCATGACATCCAACATTGCCTTACTCATTCGTCTCCTCGGAGAGGATACCCTCCTCCACAACTTTGACCTTGACCTTCATTCCCCAAGGATCATCACCTCCTTCAATCCAGTTCTTCTTCTTTCCAACCTTTTCCACATCACTGGCGGCCTCCTCAACAGTCTCCTTCGTCCTGGCTGGATCATTCGTGGTCTTCTGAACCGAGATGGTGAGCAGCAGACCCTCCTTGTTCTTCTTCTTGCCCAGGTTGTACGACCACTGAGCGGTGAATACAACGCTCGGCTTAGATCTATGGATTTTACCGGCTGGGTAGAGTGCAGTGACAAGTCGTCCGACGCTACCGAGGTACAAACACCACCAGACTTCCTCGGGCGTGAGAATTTCACGGAGTGACTCGCGGAACTCTAGCTCGCGAGGAGGAAGTTCGCCGCCATATCTGGACTCGAGCATCAACGCCAACCTCGCTCTATCTTGGTGCGAAACACCATGAATCGCGGACATGTTTCCAACACTGGTTGAATACAGCGCAGTTGTCGAAGCAGTCTCTTTGGACATGAACATGTGCAAGTACATGGAGTTTGCGAATGAGTCAAGTACATGGTCGCCAAACTCTTCGGGGAATTGCTTCTTTTTTGAGGGCCTCGGGATCGAGTTCTTGACCAATTGCTGAATGAGATGTCGCGAACCTGGTGCGAAGTAGCTCGTGGCCACTTCTAGGGGAGATTGAGCTCTAATAGCTGGCGGTAACTGACGGAACAGGAAACCCTCTCTCACACCACCCTGGCAGAAGTGTGCCTCTCGAATACCTCCAGGGATGGACTCGGAGAGGACGTTGACAAGGAATGCGACAGCAGGAACCTGGGATCTCCTACGATCCGAGACACGAAAGATGTCCTTCGCAACCCGAGCGACGTGTTTAAGCGCCTCTGTATCCTCAAATTGTTTGCGCTTGGCCGTATAACCATTGATGATAGAGATGGGGTAATAACTGCCATCTGTCTGATTGAGATACAGGAGCAAATAGCCCCATCCTCTGAAACCTCCTCCGGAGAGATAAATTCGATATCCACCCTCTCTGTCCGCCCTTTCGGTCATCTCCTCAGGAATCTGCAGGTTATTGTAGGCGTCTTTGAAGTTGGCAATCATTTCTTGCTCAAAGGCCTTGACAGCTGCATCAGCTTCGTCCTTCTTCTTTCCTTCACGAAGGTCGTGTAGCTTCTTGGTCAAAGCAGCGGCTCCGTAGGGGAAACTGAAGCTTCCCTTGGGACTCATGCGGACTTGACCACCTGAGCTGAGCATCCAGGTAATTTGGGTGCTGCCACCACCCAGGTCCATCACCAGGCCTTCCATGTTAGAGAAGCCACTGGCGATACCCAAGGCACCAATCTGGCCTTCCTCTTCCTTAGGGAGAAGTTCAACTGTCAGGCCGGTCTTGTCTTTGATGGTGGACAAAAACTTCTTCGAATTGAGGGCCGCGCGTGTGGCTTCGGTTGCGATAACATGGATATTCTCCTTCTTGCATTTGAAGTCTGAGCATATAACAACGAACCTGCTCAGGACAGAAATGACAGACTCGATCACATCGTCAGGAATGGGAATCTGGTCTCCCGTCTCGTTGTCATACTGAGAGTCGTACAGCGAAATAGAGGCGCGATACTGGTAAACGGTCGGGAGCATACGAGCCAACGGGTTTGAAAGGTCGGAAATGGAGAGACGAATACCATTGCTGATGGTAGCATCGCTTGTCAGTTTATTTGTCACAGTTGGTGGATGCTCTATTCTCTCACCTCCCCATGTCAACAACACCAACTAGCTTACCCTCATGGCCTTGCCATGGTGGATGACCACCGCGGAGAGACACAAGCGGTGGTTGCGCATCCTCATCGTCGCTGCTCTCAGGACCGAACTCGGTAATCGGGTCAATGACTTCAAAGTCGGAAAAATCCATCATGGGGTCGATTTGTTATGAGGATGGTGCAGTCTTACCGCTGATGACGTGGGCAGGGAAGCTGCCCATATTTAAGGCGAACGGCCGCTCTTCAAGGGAGCTTTAGTAGTGGAGGTTTCAGCTACGATAGCCCTGACGCACGACAACTCTAAATGAGCTTGGCAACAAATCGAGCCAGTTATGGTTGACCAGCGACGCCAACGGAATACAAGCCTACGCGATTCTATAAGGTCATTGGCCAGGGTCAAGATAAGCCGAGTTCGGGGGTTTATCCGGGTTGCGACAGACTAAGACCGTTGAGCTGTTCTTCGATTGAACTTCTCTGTGAACGGCGAGCCTGAAAAAAACTACAGAGAAATGGAATTCATCTCGAAATCCACAATACTGAAGGAGCTATCGACGATATTGAATATTGTGGCAAAACCTCAACGATGGATGGCATGCGATCAATTGCTGAAAAGAGACAGTCAGCAGCCATGACCTGCAAGAGGCAATGCTTCCATTCCTTGTTGCGCCTCAGACAATTTCCTTGTTGTGAGAACAGGTCAGACATGGGCACGCGCATCATCTTAAACTCGTTTTCCAACGACAGAATTGGCTCGGCCAAATCATATGTTCATTCAAGAATCTTATGCCAAGATTTAGTTTCTATCGGAGGCCCCAAACTCCCAGGAAGAAAACGAACATATCAAACTTGCCTCTATCATGTAGCTCAGGTATAAGCAATGTCCTTTGAGGTGAAGTCTCACAGCTGCCAGCGCCACGATACTTCACACTCGAACATGCAGACCCTTCTATCGCTTACCTATTTAACGGGAACTAGGACCAGCAATGCTTCCTACCCATTAAAACATCCTAGAATGAAACTTTGCTTTCCGATCTTTGGTGCCACATCAGCATAGGGATCTTCTTCCATCTCTTCAATGATCCTACTCTGCGTCCCCGAGGGAAGAACGCCCTGCTCCTCCAAGTCGCCAAGCACATCAACAACCCATGCTTGGCAAAACTTACCAGCCATCTTTCTGGCCGAAGCTATAACCTTTCGTTTGTGCCGTACAGGAACCTCGGCGACGTAGTAGGGCCTGTTCACAGCCAACCTATTCAACTGGACCTCTTCAATCCGTACCTCCCAGCTTTGGTTAAGCCTAGGTCCGCCGGTGGATTGGAGCCAGGTGGCACACTCAGCGTGTCTCTCGGCGAGTATGAGAATCCAGTGGGATGGTCCATCTTCCATGGGTAAGAAGCGTATGGTTAGTTCAAGAGGCTGAAAGGGAAGATCCGATGCGCTGGCTACTCGACAAACGGTTAATTTTGCACGAGTCGATAGTCTCCGGAGAGACATTTTGCAGGATACCAAGTTGTTTTAGTATAATATGGGAGTGGTACTCGATCGACGAGCTTGTTGGAGGTGATATTCTCGGATCGAGATGAGAGTGACCTAGGGACGACCGAGCAGAGATCTCGGTACCTGGTTGGCCGGCTCAATTTATATATGGGAGATTTAATGTGTCTGATCTTGAACAATCAAGACGATCTCCGAACACTAACTATTTTTATATATTGTTCGACATTGAACAAGAGTGCCGTCAAGAGTTGTTCAGTGTTCGTCCTTTTAATCAGGAGTGAACATGGACGGCATCCACCCCAGCATAGCCCCTCAACCTTTTGCACATACTTTATTTAATTACTTTTCCGGTGAACATGAAGGTCTGGAAGTTAATCACGGTGGCCTACGACATCGACATTCTAGAGGTCCAGGCGGGCTGCAAAATAATAGACTCACTAGAAGATGCACAGGCTAATGTCTGTTAAGGAATACCTAAGACTTTAGGTAAATTTAGGTAAGATTTAACTTAAGTAGTCCTCATAGTATGGTGTAAAGTGTGCCGGTTATTTCCTAATCCACCTGAGGTCGAAGTGTAGCTGGCCCGTGGACAATACATAGCTCTGAGCAATATTAAGCTATGAAACTGTTTCGTTATATATTATCATCATTTTGAAATAACAGGGCTTTGGAGTTATTTATTGTTTCATCTCGCAATGGCTGGTTTGGGGCTATTATAAAATCTCAGAGTGGCATAATAAGTCCAAGTAGCAGCCTATCTAGACGAACTTTATGGTAAGATGAACGACATGGCCAAGCCTTAAATAGAGATCTCTTAAATCTTCTTAAGATTGCATTTTGGTTGACTAAATGATGTTATCCCCGGCTAAGCAAGCCATGTTCAAGAAAGGCGTCGCTATCCACTAATTTTCTTTTGAGTGGACACAAGCTCAATCCCAATCTCAACCACCGCCATCAACGTCTACCTCATTGCTACATAAAAATGCCGTCCAAAATCCTCATTCTCGACGGTGGGCTTGGTACCTCTCTCGAGTCCAAATACTCCATCACCTTTTCCTCCCGCTCAACTCCACTTTGGTCCTCTCATCTACTCGTCTCAGACCAATCTACTCTCCAATCATGCCAGAGCGATTTCGGAGCTGTGCCTGTTGACGTGCTTCTCACAGCAACGTATCAGGTCTCGATTCATGGCTTTGCCAACACCCGCACTGAGGAATTTCCCCAGGGTATTTCTCGTGAGACTATTCCGCGATTCTTGGACGATGCTGTTAGCATCGCTCAGCATGCGTTGGGAGACAAGGGCTGTGTCGCTTTGAGCATTGGGCCTTATGGTGCTTGCATGATTCCTGGCCAGGAGTACAGCGGGAAATATGACGCTGAGCACAATTCTTTGGCTGATTTAGAGAAATGGCATCATGAGCGTCTGGGTGTCTTCGCCGAGGTATCTGAGATACAGAAGCGAGTTGGTTATGTTGCGCTTGAGACTATTCCCCGCGTAGACGAGATCATCGCCATGCGCAAAGCTCTCGCCGCAACACCAGCCCTGTCCAATCTCCCATACTGGACAGCATGCCTCTCTCCCGAGAAGGATCTGAAGATGCCTGATGGCAACTCCATCGAGGCTGCTGTTGAGGCCATGCTGGACCCTGAAGTCTCAGCCAAGTTGCCGTGGGGAATTGGCATCAACTGCACAAAGGTCGATAAACTTGACCAACTCCTTCAGATCTTCGAGTGCACTGTTTCTGGTATGATTGAGAAGAGCAAGATCTCTGAATGGCCTGCCCTGGTGCTGTATCCTGATGGCACGAATGGGGAGGTCTACAACACAACAACACAAAAATGGGAGATGCCAGATGGCGTTGAGGGCACAAGACGCTCATCTTGGGAGGATCAACTTGAAGCGGTTGTCAAGGCTACGGAAGCTCGAGGAAATTGGCCTACCATCTTGGTTGGCGGATGCTGCAGAGCTGGAAGTGAAGATATCCAGAAACTTCGAAACTGCTTCGTCAAATAGAGACTGCAACAAACAACTGCAAATTAAAAATATACCTACGTATTAGATATATATGCATCTAATGAAAGTGAAGAAGAAAAATGGGAGAGACCTCAACTAACAGAGCCCATGACTACTAAAGGAAGCAGCCAACGATCCCTCAATAAGATATATTCATCAAGAGATAGGTAAAGGTAGGTGGAAATAGCCAAACATGTCTTAACATGTAGAATATAAGGAATGATCCATAATAAGTTATAACATTTTCAATCAAGGAAGCCTACCTAACTTTCTGTTTGCTGGTATGCCTTTCTCCCCAAAAGGGCAGGCATCAAGAAGGGAAATGGGCAGTACTGATTCATAACAACTTGCCCAGTTTACTACCTTAGATAAGGTAGTCTGTCCCTCCTTCATTTTTTGGCGCGCCTTCTATTTCACCTTCACCTCAAGACACACATCCTGCCTCGAGGTCTTCAAACATTCACACAACATCTTTGGAGAAGCCATATCGTAGGCATCATTTCTATCAAGCCCAACCCACATTCCACATCTCTGAAAAGCATCGGCAGGGGAACATGGATTCTGATGATAGCGCAAGTTTTCCAGACTCGGTTACATGAGATGCCTCTGACATTATCTAGCGGCCTCGAAAGCGGCCCAGGCTTAATCTATGCCCTGATACCATCCCAAACCGGCCAACTTTGGATTCAACGACTTATGTGCAGCCTTTCATTTACCACGTTCCAGAGGATGGAATGATTCGTTTAATACACACTGCCTCCCTCGTGGATCGGCGAGGACCCTTCCCACAGATTTACTTCAATCAGATTGCCATGAGAACGGTCTTTGTATTCCCAACTAGGTGGTCAATGAAGAATTTCTTGGAGCGGTTCAAACCATTCTACAACAACGATAAGACCTTAATACCCACACTTCGAATCAAAGTCATGATGTTCAACGATGCTAGGTTCCTCGAAGCAACCACTCTCAATAGCTGGGTCGGCATGAGTCAGGGTGCTCATGGTTGCACTGCCGGGATACATCGTCATATACGCAAATAGGTTAAGAGTCTGGAAGAGCTCCCGAACAAGACAGCTATCCAAATTCACATGTGTCGGCCCTGGAGAGACTTCAATTTCTTGAACGGGGCCTCAGCTCCCCTGCGACGCTACGGCTATAAACTCTCGGTTACTTCCGACGAGGCCCAGTGGGCGGAAATACCCGAACAGTATCACGACTTCTTCAAGGCAATGACAGTAAGGTCGATCACTAGTTGTGAGCTTGACGCTATCAACTTCCAGTTTCAGAAAAAAATGCCTGAGTCCGTTATGGAAGACCTATCCGCGCATGGCACCCGCGGGTTTCTTGGGTAGAGACATCACTCTGCTCTTTTCTTTTCACAATGCGGACACTTTCTGCAGTCTTCAACGTCTCGGGAATTACTGAAATGGGAAGTGTTGTTTATTCAACGATTAGCGCATCTGATTGGGAAGACGGGGCAAGCGATAATATCCTAGATAGGCCCAAATGAAATAAAGAAACCCTTTCAGTCAACTCCATGCTATGACACCAAGATATGAGTTCTGCATCTTCGATAGTTATCTCCAACTCGACTAGATAAGCCTTCCTCATGGCCAGTAACCCAACTTGCTTATATCGGCACTCAACTCCCTCCCCTGCATCATCTCAGCCATCACTTTCCCTGTCCCTAACGACAAACTTATTCCCCACGGCCCATGACCTGTGGCAACATAAACACCACCATCTCTACCTTTCCGTGTCCTGTAGCCCTGGCGTAGATCTACATCCTCTATCCGAGTGATATAAGGCGTCCCCCGTTCTGACACAGGTCGAAAACACAGTCCTGTCCATACAATTTCCAACTCATCGCCCTCAGTCTCGATAAGCTGCTTTGCTAAGTTTTTCAACTTCTCGAGTGACGCATCTATGGGTTTTGCACTTGTTGCTAAAGGTGGTAGTGGGATTGATGCGTTTACGCCGCCGAGCCAAATATGTCCGTTTGGTCGAGCGTATATCTCTGGCGAGAACGTATCTGTGCTGGTGTATACCGAATGGAATTCATCATCTATGTCTCCGGGATTTTGCACAACGAGCGAGTGCCCTGCAAGGCTCATAACCGATATGTTGATTGATGATCCGGGAAAGATTGACTCCAACACACTAGGTGTCCATGCCCCAGCGCATACGAGGAGACGGGTTGCTGGAAGATGTGTTTCTGAAGAACAGTCCGTGTAGCCGATACGGACGTACGATAACTCATCGTGGCAGTCGGCGCCAACGTTTAGAACGACAGCAGGATTATGTATCCGTACACCTGCTGCTCGGCACCGCTCAAGGAGGAACTGGCAAAGCCTCAGTGGATCACTGGAGTTGTGGATGGTCAGCTAAATATACCTCATATGACAGAGCGACTTACAGGACGACTGTCCCTTCACCTTCATCAACCAAACTGAGAGCATCACCCTTGACACGCCTTAACCAAGGAGGACTATTTCTATCCTTAACTTCTCCTCTCTCTTCTACCACATCTGTCCGGCTCCCTCCTTCACGTATCCAGTCATGCCCAGTGGAACCTTTGGGTTTCTTCCTCGGCAGCTCATAATTCACAGTCACCGACTTGGAATACAGCCAATTTTCCCGTCCATTAAACAGCTTCGCCAAATTTTTATGCTCGTCAAAACTTAGAGCCCCCAAAGACGCAAGATCTTGATGGAACCAGTCCCTCGCGAGAAACCCGCCAGCATAGCCAGACGCTGAGGCGAATAGCGTTGCGGATGAGTCGACTAGGTGGATGCTTGAGCCTGGTTGATGTTCGGAAAGATAATAAGCTGTTGCGATACCGATTATACCACTTCCCACAATTACCGTTGAGGCCATCGGAGTGAAATTAAATTGAGACATGTATTGTATATTGAGTAAAGAATGGAACTGAGACCTCAGCTGATGCAAGCCGGCTATTACCAACAAAGGAACCGATGACGTGAATGACGCTGATACAGGGTAAGCAAAAGTGAAGCTCCCAAAATTGTAACATTGACTCCATAGGTGAGACGCAGAAAGATCAGGAATAAGGTAAGGGTGTTATAAAGATTGGGATAACTTACCGAAGGTTTTAGTGCCTAAATGCCTTACTATTTATGTCAGTCTGTTGTTGGTGTCCTGGTTATTTTTTTAACCTATCTGCCCCACCATCCTTCTCCAACAAACCCCCACTCCCTTTGAGCTTCAAAAGTTGCCCAGTTACTTACCATTCAACTTCACCAAAACAAGTTACACGACATATTGTTTGAACATGACCTCCAAGGTATTCATAATCACCGGTGCCAGTAAGGGCATTGGCGCCGCCATTACTCGCCACCTCCTTAGCCAGTCCCACAAGGTCGTTATCACAGCCCGATCTTCTGAGTCTCTGGAGGGACTGAAGAAATCCCACCCTGATCAGGTCCAGTTCATTGCAGGAGATATTGTTGAACCTCAAGTATGTGATCAATTGACAGCTCTTGACGAGTTGTGAGACTGATAGATGTTGGATAGCTGCCCACAAAGCTGGTAGACCTTGCGGTGTCTTCCTTCGGCAAGGTTGATGGTCTCGTTGTCAACCATGGTATGCTGGCACCCAAGAAGTTTGCGGATACTACGCTTGAAGAGTGGAAGAAGATTTATGACATCAACGTCTTCAGCGGTATTGCCTTGGTAAGACCATACCCGGGGGGCAATCGGCGAATCCATGTACAATACTGACAGGACTAGGCCCAAGCCGCAATTACAGAGCTACGCAAGTCCAAGGGCTGCATCGTGTGGGTATCATCAGGAGCAGCCACGAAGCAATACGCTGCATGGTCAAGCTACGGTTCATCAAAAGCTGTCTACAACTCTATCTCGGCACACATTGCTCTTGAGGAGCCTGACATCACAAGCGTTGCCATTGCACCGGGTCGGGTAGACACCGGAATGCAGGGTGTTCTCAGATCAGAGGGCCAAGCATCCATGAACAAGGCGCAATACGACTCCTTCGTTGAAGCCAAAGAGAAAGGCAACTTGCTCAAGCCCGAGCAACCGGGACATGTCATGGCAAAGTTTGTCGCAGACCCGCTTAAGGAGCTGAGCGGAAAATTCTTCTCGTAGGTTTCACGACATATTTTGGGATCAAAGACTAATGATTATACAGATGGAACTCACCAGAGGTTGAGGCTTACCAAGAATAGAGGGCTTGGCGATGATGGACAAAGAACCTGCACATCTCAAGCAATGTTAGCTTATGTCTTTACACATGGTACGAATAGATAAAAGGTAGAAAGACAAATGCAAGTCAGTCGAAAGATGAAAAGCTCTTAGTTTGCTCCACATGGACATTCGGATTTAGCATGGAATGTAAGTTTCTTCATCATAGCATTTGATGTTTGTGCAAGTAGAAAAAGTAAAAATCTGTTCTTACCTTGTGCCCAGTTGTCGCATGCGACAGTGTCCAAAGACGTGATGTTCGAGGCAGCTGCCTTGTTGCATGTTAGTTCCTTGTTCCAACATGTTGTCCAAAGCAAGCGTGCAGTCGAATGCGCTCAGGCTATCGTTTTTATCCGTCATGAGAGTCGGTATTTGATAGTACCAGATAGCAAAGTGCATCACGGCGTGTCGGAGAGGGTAGGGATGCTGAAGGGAGTCTTACAGCATGTGTCAAAGAGGGCAGCCTAAACTTTTCTTTGGTTAGCCATTGGTCGGGTCGAGTGGCACAAGCTTTGAAACAAAGGTGATTGGGATCGATCAGTTCTGTCCATTTGGCACAGGACGATGTCAATCAGCACAGGAGGCTTGTCGGACCTCCTCAGCCTGGGGCGACAACATATCTCTTCATGTGAGGTGGTGTACGGAGAACAAAGAAAGACTTACCCGAAGAATTGGTGGCTGCAGGCACTCGGGCGAAACAATAGCACAAAGCAAGTGTTTTCAAGGTATAGCAAGCTGGCAAGGCGCAATTGACGCCGCCATGTTGGTAGCCGTTGCTCAAACCGAGCGTTTTGGCATGGTGAGAAAAGAGAGAGAAGAAGAACGTGTTGATGAAGAAACTAGAAATTTTTGAAAGATGGAAGTTCTGAAATAGACCTGCTTGATTGGCCCGTGCACGGCAAAAGACGCGCCCCGTGTGGCTGGAGGGCCTGAAGCTCCATTCATTCCACTGAGGTTGAAATTCCAGGTGGAGCCTGCCTAGTAACAAGCGCGGCGCAAAAAAGAGAAGGGGAGGGGAGCTCTTTGAATACAAAAGAGGCTTGCCCCACCACTCAAGGGCCTGAGTAACCATCCGTCTCTTTCAGCTCTCCAAGTCCAAACGAGATATAATATACAACGGTCAACGACTCAGCTAAACACACGCGCTCTATAACGGATAACGGAATTACTAGACAAACGTGCTTCACCTATTTATTTTTTAAATTGTTTTTTTCTGTTTGCTGAGACTTTGTCATCGCGTTGCACTCAGCCGACCATCAACTCTGAATAACCGCGTCTTGGTGTATGAGTCTCGGTTTACGCCTCCAATATACGCCGTTTACAGCAAACAGCTTCAATCGCCACTTGAATCACAGATTTCTCCCCCTTATACAAAATGTCTGATCACGAGTTTGGAGGTCAGTTCTTTCCATCTTTCCGTTTGTCATTTGTTGTTCTTGTACTTTTTGCTCGTCCCATTTATACGCATCTTGCGTCTTAGTTCTCATGTCGTGATGACCATCACGACAATGCTTCACTGCCGGGAACCCACGACGATGTGAATCACATACTCTCAACTTGTATTTATTTTCAGAAGACGCTCATCGTGTTGATTTTCATTTAAAACCTTTTTCATCATTATCTACACCTATAAAAACTCACTGTCATATCATCCTTTCTCCCTGAACCATCACTTTAATGTTCAAGACACTGCACCTATCTTACAACTTTTCACAATTCGGATTTTACAATGCCAGCGTCCGATAAGTATTGGCTCAAATATGACTCTGGACTACTGGGTCTGGTCTTCATTTTGACTGCATGGACCTTCGCTAACTATCTTTCATAGGCAACGACGACTTGTCACTCCCGAAAGGTATGCTACGACACTTCCCTGTAAGTAACCCTCACTAAATTTCTTACAGCTACTGTCCAGAAGATTGTATCAGAAATTCTTCCTCCATCAGCAGGCGTGGCCTTTGCCAAGGAAGCTCGTGATCTCCTCATAGAATGTTGCGTCGAGTTTATCACCCTTATCTCTTCAGAAGCAAATGAAATTTCTGAGAAGGAGGCAAAGAAGACCATCGCCTGCGACCACATCACCAAAGCTCTCGAGCAGCTGGGCTTCACTGACATGGTCCCTGCCGTCCTTGAGGCAGCAGCGGAGCACAAGGAAGTCCAAAAGGTAAGCTACTAGCTTTGCTTACATGTTTTACAGTTGCTAATAATTTTCAGGGCCGAGAGAAGAAGGCAGATAAGTTCGCGAACAGCGGCATGTCTATGGAGGAGCTTGCTCGTCTACAAGAGGAGCAGTTCGCCGCAGCTCGAGAGCGCCACGGTTAGGAGTTAGGGCTGGGCTGGGTCATGTTGAAACATGAAAATGGGCGTCAGGGGATTTTGGCATTGCTAGGCGTTGATGTACAGAACTGGACTGGACCGGATTGACTTGAATGGGCCTGAATTTTGTCTCCAGGGAGCGGACGGATTGTGGCTCGTTATCACTTTCGTTTATAGATCTTTTATGAGATATTCTACGCCCGGAAAGGATTGTATGGGTTCTATATTCTCGAATTGTCATGTTTTTAAAAGCCTTGTGATGATCTAATCATGATGTTGGACAGTATCTGTAGACCAGGCAATAATGCTGACTTTGTGTTAAAGGGGACTGTATACCCTAAACATTAAAGACACATCTCATCTTAGGGAGCAGTCGAGTCTAAGTTATCAAGGTTATCAGACGTTGAAAGAATAACATTATTTGAAACTCTGAGGCTCTCTGTACTTCATGTTTGTACTCGTGTTGTAGCCCCTCATATGAATGTTTAAAGGTTCAGATGCTGCATGACAGCGGAGGTGTTGACAGGGTAATGACGTGATATACTTTACCTACGTACTGGACCTCCTATCGTCAGGTCATTATTAGAAATGCAACCTTGTATAGTACTTCCCTAGGCAGGCAGCAGCACAATTCTTTGTTGCCTTGAATCAGCGAGTCCAGTATCACAGTGCACTTATATCCTTATCGATAAGCGCCGAATCAAAAATGATGTAAATCCAAGATCCCCCCACCTTGACTGACGCCTACTCCCACCCTACAATCTACATGCGCCATCCAGCTTCAAATTGAAAGCACCATTCTTTTGCTTTCATTGTCGCCAAAATAGGTCGAAGACGCAAAAACAAGAACAAGCCCGGACCACGCGTCCCTCGCTGGCTTTCTCGCAAAATGGGTCAGGAAGAGTCATCCATGAATTATGGCGGCCCGCCCGCAACACTCACTGAGCGGAGCCTGGAAGCTGTCGCGGAGTACATCAAGACGGGCCGTGACAAGCGAATTGTGGTCTTGACTGGCGCTGGTATCTCCACTGCCGCTGGAAGTAAGTCAATCAAGTAGATCCTAGACAATGGCAATCTCTAACACGATCATTAGTTCCCGACTTTCGAACACCTGGAACTGGTCTCTATGCTAATCTTGCCCGTCTCAATCTGCCCTACGCCGAAGCCGTCTTCGACATCTCCTACTTTCGCAATCACCCCGAGCCTTTCTACGTCCTAGCAAACGAACTATACCCAGGAAAATTCCACCCGACCGTCTCCCATGCCTTCATCGCCCTCCTCGCCCAGAAGGGCCTCCTCCAGATGCTCTTCACCCAGAACATCGACTGCCTTGAGCGTAGAGCCGGAGTCCCGTCAGACAAGATCATTGAGGCACATGGCAGCTTTGCGACACAACGCTGCATCGAATGTAAGGAGGAGTACCCGGATGAGAAGATCAAGGAGCACGTCTTTGGAGGCAAGGTTCCTCATTGCGACAAGGAGGGCTGTAATGGACTTGTCAAGCCAGACATTGTCTTCTTCGGCGAGCCTCTGCCTAAGGCATTCGACAACAATGCTTATCAAGTCGCCATGGCGGACCTGGTCTTGATCGTGGGTACTAGTCTTAGCGTCTATCCCTTTGCCGCTCTTCCGGGCATGGCGCAGGAGGGCAAGCCTCGCGTACTCTTCAACATGGAGAAGGTGGGACAGCTCGGTAGCAGATCCGACGACGTTATCGAGCTAGGTGACTGCGACGCCGGTATTCGCAAGTTTGCTGATGCGCTCGGTTGGCGTGATGAGCTTGAAAAGTTGTGGAGACAGACAGTTGGTGATGAAGAAGCAGATCGACAGCTGAGCGGCAGAGAGAAGAACGAGGTACGAGATGAGGTCGAGCGTTTGGCAGCTGAAGTTGGTGCTGTCGTTATTGATGATGACACCGAGAAAGACGGGCTGTCGAAAGAAGAGCCAACGAAGCACCCGGACGGGCCTGTTGTTTCGGAACAATCAAAGGTTGAGGAAAACAAGCAAGATCCAGTGACTACTACAGCTCCTGAGGCTGCCGAAAACGAAACCAAGGAGCCGCCTAAGACTGAACACCACAAGCTTGACCAACCAAAGATCGAGCAACTCGTGGCCGAAGCATCCAAAACAGAATCCCTAGTCACAGAGCCGTCCAAGCCACAGTCGCCCAAAGAAGAGCCATCGCAGGCAGATACCAACAAGGATGAACTCACAAAAGAGGCGGCAGCCTCAACACCAGCTGCTCCAAGCACAGAGGAGAAATAGTTCAATATCTGGGCACGATGGGCAGATGCTGCAGTTTAGCATGCATGTGAGTTCAAAATGCTGGTATTAGGGTAAAAGGCTAAAATTACAGTTCATCACGCGCTGATGGCAGACGACTAGATGAGTTTCTTATGTTGGTCACGACGAAATGCTATAGGGTAGGGTTACTTAGATATCTGGTCTACGTTGGCCAAGATTAACGCGATAGTTAGTCAAAAGGAATATATTCAGATGACTATGCTTCAAGCTTCATGTACGCCAACATATCCTGATGTGAAAGGTCAAAAGTTACCATGTATGAAAACATGCTTCCAATCAAAATGGTATGAGTTCCTGTTTACCTCAAACCCATGGCACAGACATCAACACCAAGGAAACGAACGACAAGAAGTGAATGACAAGCAGTGAAGAAAAGACACCCAAGGACAAGATCCGCATAGCGGAAAGAACAGAATACAATAGAAGAGAAAACAAGAACACCAAAGGAAGACTGTCAACTCAAAGATCACCACATCCGCTTACAGTCCGCTGTCGATCTGGTTTGGAATGTTCGTATTCGTCCACTGTCCCCACTGCCGACAAGTCTCAGCCACCACACTCGGGATACGGATCTTCTTTACTGCATCTGGATTGGTGAGGAACTGCGTGAGAAATCCTGCCGAAGCGTGCCACGCGATGTGGCAGTGGAACGGCCATACACCTGTGAGTGTGTGTCAGCTCGATGTCACCAAGAGGGGTGATCATCATAAGGCTGAGCCAGGGGGGGGGAAGGCCGTACCTGGGTTTCCTGCAGCGTCAAATTGCATCACAAGATGACCGTTGGGCTGAATCAGCTGGACATCGCGTCGCTGTGGATTGTTTGCGTTGACAATCTTCCCGTCCCACGCGCCTACACCCTCGCTGAGGATATACATGTTGAAGCCGTGTAAGTGCATTGGGTGTCTAAGTAGAATGTGGTGTAAGCAATAGTCCTGAATTCATCCGCATATCTTATCGGTACTTACACGATGGGGGTCTTGTTAATAACAACGACTCTAACGCTCTTTGCATTTCCCGTATTTCTCACGTTCCACTCGGGGGCGAACGAGTGATTACCAAGATTACTGAGTAGCAGCGTTGGGCTGTTATAGTCTGTCCTTTCGCTCACGCCCCCAAAACTCCAAAGCGTGACATTGCTCGCGTTTTTGCCAAAGTTTATGTCAAGCTCAATAGTCTTGTCAGCTGGAGGCACAGGCAGTCTCATCACAGGTATTGTTTCCATCAAAGGATCGTTGGCGCAAGTGCCTGGGTCAGGAATATCCCATGCCTGCGATTTCGGTTGTTTGTTCTGATTCGCATTGTCATAGTAGATCGCTGCCAAGGCATTCGGATTAGAACTCAGACTGCAAATGGCAGAGATGTTGCTGCGCATCCAGTATGCGTCCAATTCGCCATCGGCTTTGACGACTACATCAGTGCGCTGACCAACACCAAGCGTGACAACTTTGGTATCATATGGCTCCACGGGAACGAAGTCGTTCGCAATGACCCTCAGCGTATGGCCATCAATAGAGAAGCGTTGAATACCCTCTGAACCCGGGTTGATGAGACGCAGGCGGTGCGTTTTACCGCGCTTGAAGCGAAACTTGGAAATCCCAGCATTGCTCTTGCAGGGTGTTTTATCTCCTGGTGCCACACTGGAGCAGTTAAAATTCCCTTTCCCATTGATAAGGTTGCTGTCAGAAAGGACAAAGCCAGGGCCATTGGGTGCCAATACTTCTTCCACAAGATCGTAGTACTCTTTGTGGTACCAATCGCCCAGCATGACAGGCCCAACGTCGATATCGTAGTCTCTCTTCCCTTTACTTTCTTGTGGTCCATATATGACAATTGGGCCAAATAAACCAGCAGCAACCTGAGCAGAATAATGGGAGTGGTACCAGGTAGTTCCGTACAGATCAGCCAAAAACTGATATGTGAACGTCTTCTTAGGCGCGATGGGACATTGGGATACACCCGGGACGCCATCCTCGAACGGCGTCCCCTTCTGTAGGAGACCATGCCAGTGTAAAGAGGTACCTTCGTTTTCGATCTCATTATGAACAGTGACTTGGATGGTGTCACCCCAGTTGGCTTCAATTAGAGGACCAGGAAATTGTCCGTTTATAAGAATTGTGGACAACTCATAGCCATCAGGAGCGATACTGTCACGGGTGATGGTGAAATCGTATCTCCGAATGACTCCGGTATTTGGGTAGTTGTCGTAATAGTTGGTATGAGAGTCCTTGGTACTCCAAGGATAGCCGTTGGGAGTAGGGTTGTCAGTGAGGAATTGTGGCAGCTCGGGTGCATTCGTGGTGCCATACGAGGACCTCCTATTTATGGATTAGTATATGTATACAGATAATCGGTAAAAGGTCTTGTTTACCCATTGGTCGCGAACTGGGACAAGTGCCCCAAGGCCCCAAGGTTGAATGCGTCTCCAATTCTCATATTGTACCAATTTAATCAGCGAGGAATCTGAGAATGCTGGATCATGAGATACACGATCCTCAAAGGAATAAACGCTGGTTTTATAGCCCAGAGGAACCTGTTGATGAGTCTACTCCATTGGCAGCAGCTGCAGGACGTGCTTCTATCTTAAGACATGATATGTGCCGATGACCCGCGGGATCAAGCCTCATCTGTGAGAGACGGGCGATCGCATACGAGCCAACCTTGGGCTATTGTCGGCTATCATGGACTAAGCCTGCACGCTGACTCCCATATCCATGAGAGGTGCTGCAGTGGTGTTGAGGACTCCATGGCGAGGCCTTCATGCAGACATGCACCAGGAACAGCTCCTAGTGCACATGATGACGGTCAGCACATCAAAAGGATAACTCGTCTAATCAAATTGCCCTGGGGAAAGGGGACGTTAAACTTTGACTGGGTCATGATATGAGGATGTTGTGGTAGGGATCTTGAATGTGGCGGAATTACCGCTGTCTTAGTTGTCGCTTCAGCCTTAGACATGCAGAAGGAAAATAGACACGAGATCTTCCCCGGGTCCGGGTCGTGCATCTCAAGTTCCGAGTCTCGACGTGCCGTGCCCCGGTTGAGCATTTTGTTCGATGATTTGCAACTGGGATGT
The DNA here is from genome assembly GCA_013184415.1 of Fusarium concolor. Classification (NCBI taxonomy): domain Eukaryota; kingdom Fungi; phylum Ascomycota; class Sordariomycetes; order Hypocreales; family Nectriaceae; genus Fusarium; species Fusarium concolor. The sequence continues at coordinate 126,783 of JABCJY010000471.1, forward strand.
ACCTGGACCGGATCGTAGCCCGTGCCGCCCAACAGAAACAGATTTGATCATCAAGACAGCTGAAACTAGCTGCACGTTTCAGGCAGGCCGTTTTTTCAGGTACGTAAAACAAATGGAGTGGGCCCAAACGGTTGGACCTAAGTTGTAAATAATTCGACCGTAAATACGAAAAGATAGACGGGTTTGTGAACGTTGCTGATACTGGCGTTGGTTCCAAAAGTTAGCGCCAGCTCGCCAGGCACGCGTCAGAACTACAGTTCAATATTGAAAGAACCCCTGATCAGTGATTGAATGTAGTCGCCTCTCCAGTTGCTTCTGACTCTAAAATGACACGCATCGATGGGGTAAATTTAACATTGATATCGACTTTGGAGGATCAGGGGACCAGCCTTTGTCATCATTGGTGGCGGCGTGATGCAGCCCAACAATAGCAAAGTTCAGATAGCTCAACGGTGCGCAAGGCGGCGGATTACCTATTTGGCAATTGATACAATAGAGGTGCCAATTGAGACCTATCAGTCTATAATCTGATAGTATCGAGAATCCAGACAACAACGGCAACGAGCCTAGCTAAGTCAGCATGTCAGTTTCAAAGGCATGTGATCATGCTCTTCAATGGACTGCAAAATTGACAATTCAACTCGATGTAACGACTTAACCACTCCCAGGGAAACATTCTGTCGATGCACGATGCTCAATATGCATAAGTTGTGAGACATGACATGGGTTTGTTCTCAGCCGTCCTCTAAGAAGCAAATTCCCTCAGGCCACTCGACTAAGCCAATAATGATAAGGCATGACGCAAGCTGTGTAAAAGCAAGTTTGGTTCCTGCTATCCGTACATATGCAAAAAAGACTGTGATAACAAACTACTGGACGCCATTGGGTCAACTGTATGAGCCAAAGCGGTTAGCCCGGGGAAAGTATGAACAGTCAAAATAGTTTCCCCTTCGACATAATCGTAGCGCGATTGTTGTCACCTCGTATCGACAGCCGTGGGGTCGGCCAACATGCTGGGTCGCGTGTTAGGGTTGTGGTGTGTCGATCACGTCTGTCTGGTAGATGTAACCTGGACGATTATTAAGGACTGATATTGAGCGCCACAGCCAGCTCTCCGCCTCTGAAAGATTGTTGTGTAATCCTTTGACTGCAACTACTCTGCTAGGGCCACTTGAACCCGGAAAACGGAGCGGTCTGCAGGGTCTGACAGCATAACAAAAAACCCTCGCATTGTGAGACCAACAGAAGCTATTGTCGACTGGACTGCAGCAGCATTGTATCGATTGTGGGCCTGAAACTTGATAATGAGATTGGTCCATTTGGAAATAGTTTTGATATGTATTTTACAGATTGCGGCCATTAGATGCCAGACTGTACAGGGTGAACGTCGAAGTCGACTGGGTATTGCTCTCGTCTCGTATGATCTGTTACTCTCATGATTTCCTCCATGCGGGGTTGGCCATCAGCATTATAGGTCGGCGTTGGGCTCGCCTGTACATGTCGTGCAGTTTGGGGTCAGCATCGGATCGGATGACACTGCCAATGGACATGAAGAAGCTAGAGTGTGTTGATTAGCATCAGTATAAGTCGTTGGGGCGTCTGGCATACCCAAAGGTTGCGCCTGATCCGAGCATGTATTGGCCGAGGGTTCGCATTATGCCGTTAGGGCCGGCTCCGTATCGAAAGATGTTGACGGTTCCTAACCAATGTTAGTTGTGGTTTCAGACAAGGCAGTTCGAGGCAGACAAACCAAAGACAAAGCCCATGATGACACCAACAGCTGTATCATGTCAGAGAAGTTCATAACAAGTTTATGAGCTAAACGAGGAATAAGTCGTACTTCCACCCATCATAGCACCCATCTTGACTATGAAAGTTATTAGCTATCGTCAATTCCGTGGAGAATGATATCAGCGTACGTTTATCCACGTTGGAGGGGCCATGCTGGCCGGCATTGATAGGAGCGACGGGAGGCATTGTGATCGTGGACGGTCGGTATACGAAGCTCTAGTATTTGAGCTTAGTGCTGAGTGATTGATCGCGGCCGACGAGGTTTGTTGGAATGGCACGGCGCAAAGCAAAGCAATTGCTGATGAAGCTCTCTTGATGCGACTTCTTTCCTCAAATCCGATGACCTCTTGAAGGCTGTCGTCATTGGCTAAACGGCTAAAGTGGGTTAAGGATTCGGAGAAAGGTCGGTGCGCGACTCAAAGCACGGACCATCGTTTTGCACAGTGCGCTGAAAAACAAGAGACATCTCTGCACTGTAAAGCGCTCGTCACGTGGTCCCTCTCGTGGGTCACGATCAGGCTCCACTGCTCGGCTCCGACTCGCAAGAGGGATTTGATCGTTCATGTTTTTTTGCAGGCGCTTCTCTTGCACTTACAAAACAGTCTTTGACATTCACAACTCTATTTCTGTGGTGCTGGGGTTATGCGAGCAGTGAGCACATGCCAGAGTCTTTGGGCGTGTGCTCCACTGTACTCTGTACTCCGTGTGCCTGAGCTGAGAGTGCCGACCGGGGGCACCAAATTTGAACACGCCAACACGCCAAGCAGCGCTTAGCGAGACCTCCCCCATACTGTCACTGTTACTGCAACCTCTCATCAACTCAATCACGGCCTGAAGCCTTCCAAGTATCGTCTCCTGCGACACGAAACCCCTTTCCGACATCGCGATATCCTCGTGCTTGGTGAGTGAAGCACCCTCTTGGCCGTCGCTGGCCCGACTCGCCTCTGATCTCCTGTCCCCGGTCCGACGGGGTCATCGCCGATCGTCTATCCTTCATTACCAAAACCTGTTCCCAGCCACGAGCTCACGATTTTTCTTGTCCACCAGCAACGTCAAGCCACTTTAAAGTATTGATACTCGGATCGCCTTTCATCAAAACTTGAACATTTTTCTTCGCACCGGCCATCATAAATCCTCTTAGCCTCCAACTTGCTGGTGGAGTGACATCAGCCTCCCACGCGCGAGCCGCACACATTCTTCTTCCATATCCGGCTCCTCTATATCCTCGACCCTGCGTTTATCGGCCGCAACCGCTGAGTATCAATTATCCTCATGACGGCAGTCGCAAATCCACCAAATTTCTCCACGTCAAGACCAGCATGGGGCACTATTAACGGCAATCATCAAATGAATTCAGAAGAAGGTCGAGGCGGCATCGGCATGTTCGCGCCGCGGAAGACCCTCACTCGATCCAACTCATCCTCATCTGTTTCTTCGACGTCTTCGAATTCTTCTGCTACTACAGTTGCCTCGAACGGCTCCCATGCCAATGGCACTCCGTTGTCTTCGACTACAGATTTAAGCCAATGGTCGGCTAACGGCGCACCTCGAAAACGCCCCCAACCGAAAGCCCCTTGGCCGCCAGGAAAAGGGGAATTTCAACAACAAGACATGTCTCGATTGCCCGCTGGCAGAGGCCAAGGCATGATAGCGTCCCATGGGCCTGTGCAGGCCGGCCCTGGCCAGGTTCAGATGACACCTCAAGGCATGATGCGCCCTATAGCAGCTGAACAAGTCCCCCCTGGCCAACCTGTCCTGTATCTACTATCTCTCAACGGTACTTTTGAACGAAAAACGATCGCTGTTCCTTTCGCTCCCGAAAGCCTTCGCATTGGCCGACAGACAAATCAAAAGACCATTCCGACACCTACCAACGGTTTCTTCGACAGTAAAGTGCTGTCAAGACAACATGCTGAGATTTATGCGGAACGCAATGGCAAGATTTATATACGAGATGTCAAGTCTTCGAACGGAACCTTTGTCAATGGTACTCGTTTATCACAGGAGAATCGCGAATCCGAACCGCATGAATTGCAGACTTCTGATCATCTCGAACTTGGCATCGACATTGTTAGCGAGGATCAGAAAACAGTTGTTCACCACAAAGTGGCTGCCAAGGTTGAGCATGCCGGATTTCCAAGTGCATCAAGCAATGTGATGGATATGAACTTCGGCGATCTCGACCCCGCTAATGGCGCTATGATGATGCCTTCTGGACCTATGCAATTGCGTGGCCGCACGGGCAGCAATGCGTCTGTCGCTAGCAATGGCCGAATGATGCCAAACGGCATGGGTGCCATGAACATGCAAGCCAACGGCATACCTCAACAGCGACCTTTCTTTCTTACCCCTGTTGCTACGGATCAGATTTTGAAACGACTTGCGGTATGTTTGCATCCGAACCCATGCTGATAGTCGTACTAACTTACTTAGAACGAAATGCGCAATGCTCGACTTCAAGCGCAAGATCTAGGCCGCACTAACCAGTTCGTCCATACACTATTATCTAAGGATGACCTCAAGGACCTTGAGAAGCCTGAGGGCCTTGAACCCCCTAAGCCCCAGCCTATTGTAAATGGGATGGGAACACCTTTTCGTGCTGACCCCAAAGCACGGTTTTCTGATCCTCCTGCTCCCCCTCCTCAGCAACCTCTTCCTGAGAAGCCTGACGTGCCTTCACTTAAGCGCGGCCCAACCGAGCGACCCAAATCTGGTCCGCCTAACTCACCTGTTCGGCCTGATAACCTCAGCCAGATTGTTCAGCTCACCGAGGCTCTTAATAACGCTAAACGAGATATCGACTCCCAAACCGCACGGATGCGTGAACTCGAAGAAATGCTGCAAAAGGAGAGGAGTGCGCGAGAGGAAGCAGAGGAGCTCGCTAAGCGTTTAGAAGAGTCAGCAACTGTACATATGAATGGATCAGCTGTGCCCAGTGGATCGGAGCCCTCAGAAGAGGTGCATGAAGTCACCGAAGACGAGAAGTCTGTCCCTGCGGCCCCCGAGCCAGAGGTTGTTGATGAGACTGCTGCTGTCGATGCTGCACAGGAGACCGCTGCTTCTCTTCAAAGCCGAATCGATTTGATGGAGAGTCAGATGCGAGATATGAAGGAGCAGATGGAAGAGTGGAAACAGCGATGTGAGACCGTTGAGTCAGAACGAGACGCTGATAGAAAAACGCTGGCCGAGATGGTTGTTCAGCTTCGAGCTGAGGAAGCACTTCGGGAAGCAGCAGAGAAGAGGGCCCGATCTCGCTCAAGAAAGCGAGACGCTGATGCTGATGGCGCTATTGTCGGCGAGCCCAACGCCAACTCAGAGGTTGCTAAAAATGCCACTGGAGAGGCAGAGGCCGTTGAACCTATTGCCATGGACGAAGCGATGGACGCACCGACGTTGTCTCGGGCTAGTACTATTACACCTGCAACCCAGAAGGGTGTTGTGCGTGGACAGGATCAACGCCTGCAGGCCGCACTACCTTATGCCTCGATGATTGGTGTTGTGATATTTGGCATGGGTTTGATGGCATATATCAATGGATGGCAGGCCCAGCCTCCTCGCCCGGAGCAATGAACTGTTGGTATACAAAGGGGATGAGCTGCATAAGGAGGAAGAGGGGTAAATGATGGGCTGTTGTTGTAAAAAGGGGATCACGACATTATATCTTCGTCCTGGGGGAGTTGTAACTTTTCATGAGTGGTATTCATAATGCATGGTGCGGCCTGTCGACTTGGCCCATCAACGATGAGACGATACGAGACCAGACATGGACATATCCAAACCGAACACATTTCCTTTGTTATTATCACCGTACTATATATTCCCTTGCCTTGTACCAACGGCTGGGCAGACAACAACATGGCATAGGAGGCCCTTGGAAAGGGTAAGGCCTGGTTTGAGTCAGGCTTGAGGATACGGCGTTATTCTTTTTTCATTTGTATTTTCTCCGATGCAATATTTTGATACAGTGGGGTGCATTTTAAGGACTAGCGGGTGTTAACGCGAGCAGTGGGCTGCAGATACCAAGACAGCGTATAAGTTACTTGCATATTTAATTTACTGCCTGAACATGAGCGGCCTTAGTTTCACATTATGGTTCTATTGTTGGTTTGTTAAATGGAGGCTTGAAACATTTGCGTCATAGGAATGAGGGCGCATAGACTACTTACTTATTAAAGCAGCAGTTACATAACTCAATCAATACAAGAGTCAAGCACGTCATCTCAATCAGAAACATCTTGACGAATTTGACCCCTGATTATCCTCGACCTTTCGATAGGCCGGGACTCGGTCTCATCCTCCCGGCGCTAACTAGTTTTCGTATTCAAATCGCGCCGCTATTGGATGTATGGATGGTAGTCCATCTTGAGGATCATATTGCTTGCTTCAGAATTGTTGAATGAGAAGGGCGAATTCGAGTATAAAATACTCACTTTTGTACCATAGTGGCATTCAAAATCAATCTCATTCATAGTTATAGTAACAATGATTCCCCTCTCTGAAGTCCAACAAACCAATGCTTCGGCCGCCTCAAAACTCCCAGCTGGCCTCGTCGCTGTCTTTGCTGGCGTCGTCGCTGTCTTTGCTGGCGCAACAGCAGGCATTGGCGAAACAGCCCTCAAGGCATTTTCCAAACACGCAGCTCGCCCAAAGATTTACTACATTGGTCGCTCCCAAGAAGCAGGTGATCGACTACAACATGAGTTGAAGGAGTTAAACCCCGACGGAGAATACGTCTTCATTAAGAAGGATATGAGCTTGTTGAAGAACGTAGATGAGGTGTGTCGAGATATTAAAAGTAACGAGACTGTCTTGAATATCCTGTTTCTAAGTCAAGGGTGCCTCAAGATTGGCTTTGGTAAGTTAGCCTCTCTTGGCCATGACTTACGATTTACACTAACTCCTGCAGATACTGCTGAAGGACTCCCTATGGTTACCGGCCTTACCATCTACTCACGCAATCGTCTAGCCGTCAACCTCCTCCCTCTTCTGAAGAAAGCTCCATCACTTCGCCGTGTAATAACCGTTATGGCTGGTACACATGAAGGCAAGCTATTTTCCGACGACATAGCCTGTCGCAACGTTCCTTTCACCAGCATTCACAGCTCACAAGGCCACATGTCCTCAGCCCTCACTCTCTCCTTACAAGCTCTCGCACGTCAAGCCCCCGAAGTTTCTTTCATTCATAACTTTCCTGGGTCAGTAGACACGGATCTGATTCGAAGCGGAGATGGGGTCATGATGCAGGTCATAAAGTATTGGTTCAAGGTCAGTATGACTGTCAAGAGACAGTGGCTTCCTAAAGAGGAGTGTGGAGAGAGGCATGCATGGTTGTGTTTAACTGGGAGATACCCTTGATAAGATGGGCAGTGAGAATGGTGTTGAAGAGAGTGAAGTCGCAGTTGGTGTTGACGGAAATAAAGGAAGTGGTGTTTATAGTATCAATTGGGATGGAGAGAGTGCTTCGGATGAGGTTGTCAAGCTATTGGAAGCGTATCGAAAGGAAGGCATGTTGGATAAGCTCTGGAAAGACCAGGAGGCAGAGTTTGTCAGAATCAGAGGGGAGACTTCTATCTAGAAACTTGTAGTTATTATCAGATCGCGGTTGCAGAAGTTACTGTGTTCTTGGAGAGCGCCTCTAAGTTGAAAGAAGAACCGTATCAGGACTTATCCAAACAAGCAACTTAACTTTAAATACTGTAACCTATATCTGCATATAATGTATTTGTTAGAATAAGAATTATTTGCCTTTCTGGATTTTCCTTGAACCTCCATGGAGGCTCCGCGGACGTTATCGGCGGCTGTCTTTAAGTTACAAACGAATCTTGTTCACATTGCCCTTTAAGGATTAAGTTATTAACCTAAGCATACAGGGATAATCCACGCCCATTAACATTTAAACTTTCGTTAATATCACCTCTGACATTTCGGCTTCATCGGGAGTATAAGTCATAAGACTTCAACACGGTCCATCTAGAATGTCACTTCGGGCGCATTCATCTGTCCGAGAGAGATATATTGAGTTAATCTACAGAGAATTCGCTTGCCGACTCAGAAAACGGATGATGCCGAGATTTGGGGCTGTGTCGCTGGTGCTGATACGACAGTGACATGCAAGTGGTTGTGGGTGACATACATGCGTCTTTCTAGTGGCGGTATTGGTGAGATCACTGGGGGCCAACACGCCAAAGTTTATGTACAGCGCAGCAAAGGATCATGACAAGTGTGCTTCATGTTTATGTTCACAACACTGCTGTACAGATGAGTAAGTGAATAATGTTCAATCCGCCGTAGCTACACTTCATTCTGGTCGTTTATCATGAATGCTGCTCTCGTTGTCCAAACGCCCAAGGCCAATAATGTACCATCATGCTCGCTTCTAAATCACCATCACCCATCTACTATGATGACGTCTCGATGGATGATCCTTTTCTCTTAATCTCCTTTTCAGGATCAACTCCAAGTTCCCACTCTTCCCTCTCTCGCCTCATGTCTCGCTTGCACCACTGGATAGTAATAATTCCCCAGATGACAGCCCACAGGAAGGGAACTGCCCATGCAACACCGTAGGCGCCAGTGGCCGGAACCTGGGGAATGACAGAAATGACGGTCAGAGGAACAGCGAGCACTAGTGCCGGGATGGACCAGAACCAGGATTGCTTGTAAACCATCTCTCGGAAGCGTGGGCTGGCTTTATATCGAGCTGCTAGAGCTTCCCGGTAAGGCCGGCCCCCAAGGGCATTAACCGCGATAACATCCTCAATGAAGTAGTAAACCCCTGGTAGAACCTGCGTATGATTAGCATATGAACATATGGTAGCTTCTTTCAGAGCATACCTTTTCACCCTTGGCAGTTGAGCTGATGCGAAAGGGGGCTGGCCAGTTCATCTGGTGGAAAAGAGTGATAAGAAATAGAACACCACCATAACAATAAAGAATCGCCGGGGCCGGCATGCATAGAACCCTCAGCCAAACATTATGAGGTGCACTGCCAATGATGAATAAAGCAGTGACGACAAAAATAGTAAGAGTGGAAGAGTACGTCAGCATATCAAAACACCACCGATAATTCGTTCCCAATGGTCGGTAAAACCTGTCCACTTTGATCAATCGGAGGGTGCGGAGAGCGAATTCGAGGTACGTGGGACCACCCCAGATTGTCGTTACAACCGCAAAGATGATCCATCCTTCCACGTCCCCTGCGTATTTCAGTCCGTAGTAGAGAGCTATCGGAACCGCGGATGCGTCGACGAAGACGAGGAATGCAAACATGAAGAGTCTCCAGCGCTTCCAGCCATGATGCCAAGTAAACGGTAGCTGTGGTAGCAGCTGGGGATTTTCATCGTAGTATTCTAATAAAGTTGTAGCTCGGCGTCGATATTCTTTTTGGGTAGCGGCTCGGGAATCGTAGTATGCGTCTGCTTGTGGTCGTTGGGCATAGGACAAACTCCGCCGGGGCGCATCTGAACTCCGTCTGAGAGCCTCCGAATTCCGTCTCACACTATCAGACGTTGCCCGTCGAGGCAATTCTGCAAACGCCGAGTCGAGAGGTTCTCGCGGCGAGGTTGGTGAAGTCGTTTCTTCGGGAACGTCGAATCGCACGCGATCTCTTGAATCTTGATGAGACTGCGAGGGACGAGTGACACCGGGAGATCCGGGAGTGTCTGTTGATGAGAGGGCCGATTCAGACACAGGCGCAAGACTGCCCCTTCGCACCTCAGGCATGGTTGTATAACGATGTGTTGAAGTGTTTGTTTATGGTGATGGCAGATGACGGTGATGAAGAAGAAGAGAAAGAAATGAACTGGTCAAGAACAAGGTAAGGTACTGCTAGATCTTAAGCTAGGCCAGACTGGACAGTTCTAGTAAGAAAATGGAAACTGGGTGGAGGATCAAAAAGGGGACGTCCCATTTCAGTGGCAAAGTTTAGTTTTAAGCTAATCGTGAGAGGCGGTTAGATATTTAAATGGTGGTGGTGGTGGTGGTGTTGTTGTTCTGTAGCCTGATCCTGGTAGACGACTACGACGAGAACCGGCCAAAAGCAGTGACACTGACGTGCGGGTGCAACGGTAAGTCGCTGCAGTCACTAGCTGTAGCCACTGGCTACAGTAATAATCAGCGATTGTTATCTTTAAAACAGGGGCATCATTGTGGTGCAACCACTGTAATTAGCTGCCTTCACAGCTGTGACTTACAAATGACGTCTCAATCCCGTCGGACATTTTTCCCTTTGGCCAAGCAGCCAAGGAAAAGTCAAGAATCTGTCAGCGTATGTGGGGCCGCATCTGGCAATGAAGTCACCGATCGCCCGCTTACTCATGATCCCGTCTCAAATCCTTTGTTATCTTATGCTCCAAATTTAGAGCCAAGAGACAGATTGTTGTGAGATATGCAAAGTAAGCTTAAATACTTTTAAATTTATTCCGGCCTTGCATTCCAAACTGTTAGTCCAACACGAACCCTTACCTAAAGTTAGGTGAGAATCTCTACACGGGAGCTTAAACATGGTTAAGAGTAAACCTGCACTTTGGAACAACAGTATCTTAAAATATACTTTATTATAGTTCTGATGGTAAGAAGTGCTTTGTTGTAAACTCAAAAAATGTCTTAAAAATCTATATTGGACTCGCTAAACTGCTAGAAAAATGAAGAACAAAAGTGCTATGCAAAGAGGGTAAATATCCGATACCACCACTCATCGAGATCAGCTCCCACCCCCGGCCACTACACTACATCAGACATGGGAATTGTTAGAATCGTTCTTGGAAAGCGCTGTGTACTTGGCCGGCCCAACGTTGGATCCCCTACCCTGGGCGAAACAATTATCCGTCTCAGGCCACTCATTTGCACGAAGGTAATAAGGATCTCTCTTCTCCATGGATAACATCCCGATAAAGTCGAATGGATCTAATACGTATAACGCCCAGTGTCGCTTGTGAACCCATCCTGGTCCCATACGTTCTGTCTTTCCATCGAAATCGAGGTACTGGCGTTGGTCGTGGGGTAGATAGCGGCCAGGGTGGATGATGTTGAGCCAATACGTATAGAGTGCTACAGGAATTGCTTCCAGTACATAAAATGGCCATTCTCGCTTCATCAAAGCGTTGCTGTTGTCCTCTCCACTGGAGATAATGTCCCGTAGTTCAAAAGTCTCGACGGCACGGAAGACGCAGCGAATGAGAATGAGGATCGATGTGCCGTAAAGCATGATAAAAAGCGTTCGCACATTCGAAGGCAACATATTAGCCTTTGAACATCGACTGTGAAGAATTCCGACCATGGCGATAAAGCCAATTTCGATCAACCCTTGAAGAATACATGCGATGGCCATGATGGTAGCACCAGACTTTAAACGGTCCTCGTCTTGTCTACCATTACCTGCTGCCATCCATGAAGCACCAACGGCAGTGAGAGACTCAACGATGGCTCCCAAGAAGACAAAAATATAGACGACGCGGTTCGGGTTGATGATGGAGTGCATTGGTAGATAGTGCATTAGACGTCCAAGGGTGTTGTACTCGGCGGCTGAGTAGACTGGAGGGGCAAGATAGACAAGGATACTTGAGATCATGTACAAGGCAAGGCTGTCTGGTTTTCGCACTGAGATGGCTCTCATAATCCAACCGAAAGTAAAGAAGATACCAGCGTAGAATAGGAAGAACGTTACTCGCCAGAATTTGTATCGGCTATAACGAGTTAGTATGGAGGGTCTGACTGAAGAGCAATAGCACTCACCTGTTCTGGATAAAATGACCAATGGTCGATACTCCAATTATCGCTGCTGCGATAATTGGGAGGATTTTGTTGGCATCATAGCCGTAGAGGTTGTCCTTTGTTGGATTTGCCATGGTGTAGATGTGAAGCGGAGTGTAGTGAGCGGCGTCTTGAAGACTCTGGCTTTGATGGAATACATTCTAGAGATGAAATACACGCCCTTATATAAACATGTTCAAACCATCAATCGCTTTCGTCATTCCCTTTATTCCCCATTCTGCCCTACATCTCCATCTGCTACAAGGCGCAGCCACAGCCGTTGAGTGGAATCCAAGACCGCTAGCAGCCCTACAAGCCCTTGTACAGCGCTGGGAATCAACAGATTAGGTTAAGAGATGAAGATTGTCCCTGTTTAGGTGGGCCCCTGTCTCCTCTCATTGGACAATTGTTAGTGACTGAAGGAAATTGAGTGCTCACAGCTGAGTCTCTTTAGCGGCGGGTAGACACTACTTTAGGCTTAGCTCTGGCTGTGTAAGCTGTACTGATGCATCGTGAACGACATGTTGCAGATTGAGGTGCTTCGCTTAGGCGCAGACAGCTTATCCTCTCCGCTATTAAGCGTCGTATTTCGTAAATGATGCTCAGTGTTTCATTGCAACGGCGCATAGAGCCTTGAATGTCGCCAAAAGTCCGTATCGCGTATATCGTTCCTGTCTGTGGTGGCCTATCCCATAATTCGTAACTGACAATTCAACACTATACGTATTTAAATAGCATTATCATTTGTTTGCTTAGTATTTCTAAAGAAAGAAAGAAGTCATGTTACGGGTCACGTCGGTTGTATTGCATCTCTTTAGACGCCGTAAGGCTTCTGTGACAGTAGGTAACTCAGTGAGACCTACTCAAATTCTACCTAAATTTATCTATAACCTTGGGTGCTTTTTCACAGATATTAGCAAGGGCTAATCTGCACGGGCGCACTCCGTTTTGAGTAGCTCTTACTGAGGTATGTCGAAGAAGCCTTACGCTATCAAACGGGATCTGGATAGTTTCCAGTGATAGATCTGACGGCCATTGCCATGTGAAAATAGCGAAATGTTTCTGGCACTTGCAACGAAGAGCCGTGACACCTCTGAAATACCCAAAGTCTCTCCACGGTCGACAGAGGTGTAGTCCAACCTTCATTGAGGTTGAATGTTGATGGCGCTCTCCACCCACTCTTGAACATGTTCATGCGCGCCCATATAATCACCGCCGGCATGATCTTCCGACTCCCATCTATTGAGACTTGGTCCTTCAGGGAATATTGCATTACCGAACGCAAAGACTTTTGCGTGGACTTTCGGCGTGAACGACAGATTGTTTCCGTGTCGCGTATGCATAAGTTCCGCGAAGAGTCTCATAGAGCGGCACGAGCGAAACTGGAACACCGCCTTTGAACATACCGCAGCCAAGTAGTCCCGGTCGACGGTAGTTCCATATTTACTTGGGTCGTCTGAAAGAATACCACGGATCCATTGTCAGGAACAGTGAGGTTATACGCTCCTGGTGAATAAAGGCTGAGCAGAAATTGAAAGGTTGCTAGCTCAGAGTGCTCAGTCAAGCTTATACTGTATTGGTATTTTACCAATCTCCGATAGGAATTACGCCTGAGAGCATAAGGAAGCTGCAGCAGAGGCAAATATGATATATATACCACCCCAGGCTTACTACTACTTAATATATAAGAAGCAACTTAATTTCTTTATCTAAGTTGGAGGCTGTTGGGGTTTATATAGCCCATCTATGCTTCCAGAAGGCTCCTTAGGCTTGCCGTATAGGCAATCTGCATCTAAGGAAATATACAAACATAATGAGCAAGCACAGCAAATAGAAAATACAAGAGACAACAGGTCTTTCCAATATTCGTCGATGCAGTTGACAGGACCACTTGAGAGATGGCAAATTGAAAGCTGGAACAATACATAAGCACAAACTGCCTTCAATGTCAGTATATGTGGGTGATCTTGCGTCCACGACTAGAACACTCATTGTTGGAAAACATTTGAAACTGAGACGGGATGGTGTTATCAAGCATGTCAACATCCAAGATTGACCTGTGTTTCTATCGAATACTGATCCACAATGAGCGGACGTGCTTCATCAATCTCGTTTCCTGTTGACTCTGAGCTCTATTTCTTGTGTTGAAGTTGGACTGGAGCTAAAGTGTCAAGACGTCGTCGAACTTGTCCTGAAGAGGGAGCCAAAAGGCCCCGACCGGAACAAGGTCTATGGGCACCAGTACTTTGAAGATATATCAGATAGTAGAACTAGTAATGACGAGCTTCTTGGCAGCAGACAATAGTATGATTGCATAGGAAGAGAGCTGACGCCCAAGGGTCATTCCTTTTGACTAGGACACCTTGGGTTCCTGTAGGAAGACAGAACTTTCCAGATAAAATGACAATAATAACTTCTTGCAATCGATAAAAATTCATGTCCCTCTCCCAATCAGAAAGCTGCTGTTTCTCCTTCTCAACTTGAAACTATGGTCTTGCTTGGAGAGTGAAGTCATACTCGCCTCGCACTCCTCGACTAGTAGATGATGATAAAATAGACACGCAGGTACCATGGTGGTATCTTTTTATCTATTCGCCCGATTCCAGGAAGGTGGTTTAGGTTTCGCTACTTCCTACTCGGTATACCAGTTGTCGCTCGTTCCGAGTATGGACCAGACAATGGTACAATATCACAACAGAATGGTTTCAGCCATATTGCTTCTTCTTTTAAGATCCATTCCTCCCCAAGAGTAAAAATCTCGTGGATCCCTGCCGCGCAATTGAGCCAGTCCGATTCAGAGGTGTGCTCCACGATCCTTGGGCCGTCCAAAGTGATTAGTTGACTTACTTTAGCGCATGATCTTGAGTTTTCATCGTCATAGAGCATAAATCTAGAAATAATCGTGGGCCTGCCACCGCAGCAAAAAAAAAAAAAAGCAAATATAATTATTCGGAATGCTTGGCAAAAAAAAATTGAAAACTGCAAAAGAAAACTCCCCCGGGAAGGCTCGAACTTCCGATCTCCCGATTGTCTATGAATAACAGTCGGACGCTTTAGCCAACTAAGCCACAGGGGATAAGCTCGCTTGATGATTGCAGTCAACCTATTGGTAACTAAGTATACTTACTTTTCACAGATCGCGTAGCGTAATAACTGCCCTCCTCTTATGCCGGTTTGTTCTGATTGTCTATACAAACTCTAACACAAATCACCATTGCAATTGTGACAGACAATCTTTCCAAACTACTGTTTAGACTCTTTTGCGGCAGCCCAAATATGTACAAGTGGCCCATCTCGGCCAGAAATAGGATCCTGGGGGATAGGTACTTTGCAACTCTCAACCACAAACTCCTCCTTCTGTTCTAACCTTTCTGTCCCCAGACCAAAGCGGTATTGAGGAGATCCAATAGGGTAAGCCCCGATGTGTCGATACCACTCACTTTCGTCTGTGGACTTTTCATCTTCATGTGTTGAGGCATGGGCGACACCAGCGGGAACGACAATGACATCGCCAGTTTGAACCATGACTTTGGTGCCAAGCTCTGGATCACCAGCGCCACCAGCACCTAAAATCAGCTCTGACTCGCCTTGGATGACACCTGGTCAAGTCAGTATGTCGATATTCGCTTCCAACAAAGTGTGGTTTATGTACCGTAGCACTCGTGAACATTTGGATGAAAGTGCTTGACAGTTATAGTTCCCCATGCGCCCTGAAATCTTCTTTAACGCCAATCAGAAAGCTTGAGCGTGTTCTTATTTTCTTCTCCCAGCCATGCCGCTCAAGAAACTCGGTTGCACTGGCTTCCTCAACTGGTACTGGAAGCACCCCTCGATAAACCAAAATTGGAAAAAGACTGTTTGGACAATGGGCCGTTGGTCGGAGAAGATATTGTTCAGGATCGTTTGCCATGGTGATTTGACTAACAGTGTGACTGTGTTACTGTTGTTTACTGATTGATAAGGATGGATCATGAGAGATTAGATCGTAGCCAAGACAGCCTCTCTTCTCCGGTAAGATTTTAGCTCACCTAGGTTCTATTTATGACGCATTTTTGCATTCAGGTGGAGAAGGTCGAGGCAGGTCATGGACTTCAGCAACAAATCACGATATCCCAAATCCAAGGGCCATATCAAGATTCAACAGTAGTCTAATGATATAAGTAGACTTGAGCTCACATGGCAGTATCGGCCATATTAAGAACAGTCAGGATCTTTTTCCGTGAAATTCATCTACGTAGGAAAGATGACCCGCCAGTATAGTCATATTACTAAGATTAAGATATAAATTATAATCATAAGTCGTTGTCGTTCTCTATCTCCTCAACGACATCTTCCGCTTCCGTGATAGCAAGATATGGCCATGATCCAGTAGTTAGTTCCAGTTGCGACATGCGTGTCTGTATCTTCTGCAGAAACCCAGACTCTCGTCCCCCGACAGAGTGCAGAACATGTTGTAAAGAGGACAAGATTTCTCCTGCGCCAACAAGCATACTACTTCCATGAGCAGAAAAGGGCGTACAAGCAACTATATCAAGCATTGCATCCGCCAATCTAAACACTTTGAGCTCCTATAATATCAAACGTTAAACTTGATTCAAGGTTTTGGAGAATTTATACTTACTATGCCATATCCATGAGTCTTGATAGCGGCATTTGTCACCATTGAAAAAAGCGAAAGCATCTTATGTCCAATTTTCATAGGAAGAAAGAGAGAAAATGCTTCATCGTCTGGGTAGCAAGACATTGCAAAATGGCGAGCTGTGTACTCCCAGAGAATAAGCCTTACCCATTGACGCGTGACAAAGAGATCAACCCTCTGGGCTTCACGAGCAGCGTGGTCGTGTGAGTCAGAACATAACGCAGCTTGGTAGGAGACCAGCTTTTGCCTCTCAAGAGGTTGTTGATTAGAGGAAAATGTTGTCAAGTTGCTTTCGAGATAGGCGAATATCTTTGTTAAAGAGATGAAAGCTTGCATCCGTTGTTCATCTGCCATATCATCTTGTGTATCAGGAAAGACGTCGATGACTTGGAGAACTGCCTGTAAGCCATGCTGCGCAGAATATGTTCTAAGAAGCTATGTCAGCACCCAATTAAGAAATCCCAGGAAGTTTATGTACCTCTCAGTTATGAGAACAAGCCAGTAAATACGCAGTCGAAGCGATTGTTCCTGCTTGCTAAGATGCGAATACGTTTCAGGATTTCCCAGTTGCATAAGTTGAACCTGTGTCACGGATTCTCTCAGGAAAAGACCAGCAGTTCGCAGCTTATTTCCATTGGAATGATAAACGTGAAGGAAGAAGGGTATTAGACAAGATGCTAGACTATAGCTCTCACGATAATCATAGAGCTCCCTTAATTGGAGGCACTCAGCAGCGAACTGAAGAGATGATGTTGTGTTGCGCGGTCCAGCATGTTCTGGTAGGCGAAGTTGAGCTATCGTGGCAGCACATAATGAAGCTGCCAGGGCATGAGATTCGTAGTCGTTGAGGTTTTGTGAGATCTTTGTGAAAAGGTCATCTGGGTTGATAACCATCCAGATAGATGATACAGGCCGTTTGGAGATTTCCAGGAAGCGCTGATATTCGTGAAGTGGTAAGCGATAAGGCGGTAAAGGTGCAGGGCTGGAAGGATCGGACTGAGATTGATCGATAAGCTGATTAGACGGAGGTTGTTTGTCTTTGATGCTCTGTTGAAACCTCTCGACTTTCTCCTTGGTAGTAGTTCTGGGACCTCCCTTTGGCCCACGCTTCTTTCGGGTCCTTAAAGCGGTGCATTCGATACCTCTGACACGACACTCATGACATGGCTTCCCTTCTTCACATTTGACTCTTCGTAATGCGCATCCGTCACAAGGGTTCGCGTTTCTTACCCTTGTTGTCATGGCGATACCTTATCGATGGATTTGTCAGGTTGTTGAGGAGTTGAGGTCAGAAAGTGACGATGTTTAGGGTGAGTTGCCCCACTCGCCACCGGTGTTTATCATTTGCTGAAATCATGAAATGCACCTCTCACGTTATACTGCAGAAACAGGTATAAACAAGTTTAGTATTACAGCTAAGGTGAGGATTGGTTTCTTTACAATTACCCTGCTTTATAATCTTCTGTACAATTTAATGGCCTGGATACCGGTGATATATCACTTGGCCCATAATTGATGTATCTGGGTGCACTTCATATCAGATATGCATGCATTCTCTATTCAAATTTTGATCAATAAAGTAATGAGAATAAAATATATTAGTAGCCCAGTCGTTCCCACTTGCCAATACTTGCTTTATGGTCGACGGAAAGTCTTGTTCTAGCTAACTATGTGTGAATAAGATACAATTCGCCCTTTGGTCGGCGGAAAGGGTGGGCTTCTGTGTTCAACACATACTCATCCAAGCTCACTAAGTCTGGAGGTGAAAAGATGAGATAGAAATACTTGAGGGTCTCAGATAGCCAAAAACTCTGTATCTTTGTTAGCCTATATCGTAACAGATAGATCACTATTCACTTGCCTCCATTGAGTCTGTTTGGGCCGTCTCGACATTCTTGACATCCTCGATAGCCGCGTTAGCAAAAGGCGTCTTGGTAAAGCGCATGATGGCCTGGAACATGTCCCATGCCATGTCCTGCCATTGCGGATCAGCTGTGATGCGATACATGATAAAGATGCTCTCTATAGCTTCTGGTCGAAGGAGGTATCGCGGGTCGCGCGCATTGCGGAAGCCTGGGGGGGAAAGATCCTGCTCGACGGTATATTTGCATGGTTCGAGGGTCGGGCAAGACATGAGGTTGAAGATCTCAGGCATCATGCCTGTGGGGAATGTCTTGTATGCCCACCCGCAGCCTCTGGCAAGTCGCTCTCCAATATTAACATGCTCCGGAATATTCAAGACTTTGCCACCAAGCGCAAACATTCCTCCAGCAAAGCAGGTAAGATGCTGACTCTCGGTGGACAGCTCGGCCTTTGCGTTGACATGAACGTCACCAGAGAACAGAATGTCGTTTTTCTCTGGCAACATAGGTCTGTAGAGCAGATTCTTTATCACAACATCCATGGCCGTACGATACATAGACTCATAGTTCTTATCGACGCCGCCCAATAGAATATGCATCTTAGGCAAGTACTCATATAGAGAGTCGGCCAGAGCTCCAAGAGAGAAGGTGTTGTCATTTGCTTGCTCGTTCTGGAAGTCGAGAGAGACAGGCCACATGCCTGGCAAGCGGGTATCATTCTGGGTTTTAACTAGGAATTGAGTTACGCGATCTGTAGCGTCATAGAACTTTGGGTCGCGAGTAAGTTGTGAGAGCTTTGTAAACTCCATGACTAGGGAGCCGGGGGATGCAGATGGGTCATGGACGCCGGCGACCTGCTTTCCATTGCGGGCATCATTGAAGTTAAGCCAGAAGCCAGGTAGACGATTGGGGGTATCAAAGGCGACATAGAGCATTTCTCCCAGTTCAACGGCCTTTCTAAGTAGCACTGGCTCGCCACTTAATTCGTAGGCGCTGAGAAGGCCTCCAAGGTGGCGAATCGTAGTTTCGAATAAATTGACAGCACCCTCATCAGTCTTAGCCCAGTCAAGTGTAGCAGCTGCTCGAGCGGCCTCGCCGAAGTCCTCCTTAAGGCCCATAATCCAGAGGGTATCCAGAGAGTCAACCAGGGTTGCCGCCCAGCCTCCAAAGTTGTTTTTTCCTTTGGCAGAGATGGGCATCAGCTCATCCTTCATCCAGGCATACTGCTTGTATGACCTGTAGGAACGTAGGAACTCATCGCGAACAGCCTTTTGGCGACTCTTGGTGGCTGAAGTGTGTTGGAATTTACTTCGGCTGGCCTGGACCTGGGGTAACTTTTGGGGGCTCTCAGTTGATATGGGTTTGATGGATGAAGGAGGATGAAATTGGCGCAAAGTAGACCAGTCAAATGAGCTTGGCACAAATTCGATGTTGCTTATTGTTCGTGCAGACGAAGGCAATGGTGAAAAATGCCAGAATAACAGGCCCAGGACAATACAGGCGACCAGCACCTTGCGTGTGGGACGTCGTGAATGGCGAAAGATCATAGTGTAGGTTTGTAGCTCGCAACTACCTCACGTCCCTAGGAACCTGGTGTCAAGACCAGACTTGTTGAAAAAGAAACTCGTTAACTCGCTCACAAGACATAAGAGACAGATCTCGCTGATAGGAATATGAGCTACGGCTAGGGAATAAGAAAGTAGCTCCGCTCATTAAACCAAAGCGCCTGTAAATCCCCGCCGGGCCAGGGGTAGCTGCGCCGTAGATGCATACCCACATCCTATGACGAGCGAATCACCAAGCGGCGTTGGTTGACCCTTGCATAGCATATCCTTGAAATAAGCTTGAAATAAGCCTACGAGATGACCTCCAGCGCGTAAAATACCTAGAAATATACAATCTTTATGCTGTTGGTGTCTTTTTTCTGTGATCATAATCAGTTGAATTGTTTCTTGGTTGGAGGTTGGTTAGGTCGAATGCTAACTTGGGAGTTCCTGTCGTCCTGATGCTTCGTTGCTTGAGATTCCCACTTGATTTCTCATTCAGTTTAATTATTTTTCTTGTATTGTAACACAAGAAGCATCTGTTTCCGTATTTCCTATCATTTGTTCCAGCGAGTTGCGTCCCTCCTTATGACAAAGAACCTCGGTGGAGCAGTCACCGGCGCGAGAGTCGTACTGTACTGAGCGTGAGAATATGCTTTCTCTTGTGCCGAAGAAATAGAAGTGCCAGGTCATCTAATGAAGCTGTTCCATCTGAGGTATCCATATATTCAGTTGACTACAAAGCGAGTTCCCTAGACCACGACTCTCAGCCCTACAAGGAAAGAAAGAATTTAGCCGATTGATTTGTCAGGTATGAAGAAAATTTGGACGTCGTCGATGTTCGGAAGTGCAATGGAATCCCTGGTGTTGTCTATTCGTTTTTCTCTATAAGTCTTTGCACCTATAATAGTTCTGCTCAGGACCTGGAACAGGCGGTCATTCGGAAGAGGTGTGATATCGACTATCAGCCACCAGCAACTCCATCACCGGTCCAAGCAACTCTTCATCCAGACCCAAAGCCATTAACCGGCCAACCTTGACCGCTGTAGGTTGAGCTGCCTTCACAACACCCCACAGCTGCTCTTTAGTCCACATATCCATTTGATAGTCCAGGATGAGATCCTGAATACGCTTCAATGGATCAAGTACACTCAGCCTTGGTTCATCACCGAGTTGGATAGACACCGTATCAAGCCGGTCAGGAAGCTCGGGGATATGGACTACCAAACCTGGCAAGTTGGGATAATCATCAATGTGGGTCTTGACATCGAGAACAGTCTGGTCAGTAATACCGCTGACGACCTTGAAGTCCTTGGGCACCTCCATGATAGAGAGGAACTTGACAATCCATGCTTTGTCACGGGGTTCAAAGTATAACCTGCCGCTGGATTGGGAATAGCCGAGTGAGGGAGACTCCCGGAAGTTGCCCTTATCAGGACCGTCTGTTTTGTCGTCGAGCTCGTCCTCAACGGTGATCCTGCCATTCTTGCCCACGACGACGAGAAGTTCAAAGGTTTTGGGGCTTTCACCTCCATTACCAGGAGTCAGCTCTCCATCGAGAGGGATCATGGCGCCCTCGTGTGCAAGAACAGGCATGTTCTTGATGCTTCTGTACATCCTGATGTCACGGTCGCCGTCGTAAATAGTGCCAGTAAAGATGTCAACGTGGCGGCCGGGAGGCACCCAAACATCAACTGCGCCATGGTTGGTTCTCTTGTCGCGAGGCTTCACAATGGGTGCAACCACGAGTTCCGATCCGAAATAATACTGGTTTGGCTTCCCATAAGCTTCATCCCGTTCTGGGAACTTCCAGTACAGAGGCTGCACAACAGGCTCATCATTTGACCACGAAGCGCAGTTCATCGTGTAAAGGTAAGGAATAAGTCGATGACGAAACTGCAAGAACTTTTGCATCACCTCTGCAAACTCGGGTCGGTAAAGCCAGGGCTCCTTGGAAGTAAACAATCCCATCTGAGAATGAAGTCGCATAATGGGGGAGAAAACACCATACTGCACCCATCGGGTAGCAAGCTCATCATCACGATAACCTCCCATATGACCGCCAATGTCGTGACTCCACCATCCGTAGCCAATATTAGACGCTGTAGCTGTAAACTCGGGCTGGAACTCGAGCGACTCCCATGTCATGATGCTGTCGCCTGAAAAACCAACGGGGTAGCGATGACTGCCTGGACCTCCAAAGCGCGAGAAGATGATAGCCTTTCCATCTCCGTTTTGCTTTTCGTTGTCGAGGAAATGGTAATGGTTGAGAAGCCACAAGGGATCTAGACCTCGAACACGACTGTATGGGCCTTGTTGCCAGTCAATCCACCAGAAATCACACCCGTCGTTCTCAAGACTACGATGAAGGGTGTTGAGATATGAGTACATAAACTTTGGATCGACGGGGTTGAAGAGAATTGGTGCTTTGTCAGAAGTGTCGTGTCCTATATCTTTGGCCATTGCCTCATATTGGTCCTCGTGGTGATGCACACCAGCGTGAGGATGGTCGTTCAAGGTAATCTTGAGTTTCTTGTCGTGTAAAGCCTTGGCGAAGGCCTTGGGATCTTTGAAGAGTTCCTTGTTCCAAGTGTAGCCTGTCCAACCGGCATGAGGAACATTATCGCCGTGAACTAGATGCCAGTCCATGTCAATGACGGCAACTGACAGCGGAACCCTTTGAGCCTCGAACTTGTCCATAAGCTTCAGGTATTCCTCATCAGTGTAGGGATAGTACCGACTCCACCAATTTCCCAGTGCCCAGCGTGGAAGACGGGGTTGCTTTCCAGAGATGGCAAAGAAAGCCTTCATAGCAGCCTTGTAATCATAACCGTAAGAAAAGAGATAGCCGTCAATACGATCTCCAGGCCGCCTCGGTGCCGCCAGCCCAGAAGAGTCAAAAAGCATGGAATTGCTATCATCAAGGACCGAGTACCCATTTCTCGAAAGAATACCAGGCTCAAGCTCACACCGTCCATTGACCTCATCAAGCGTCCTGGCGGTACCTCCAAGATTCTGCGGCGTATCTCCATATCGCCAGTCAGCGCCCCAGAGGGTATTCTTGTTGGTGAAGCTGATAACGAGACCATATTGATCGAAGCGCTTCTTGTTGTATGTGACGTGAAAAGCATCTGCTCTTATCTCCAGCTGATCATCTGTATCAGTGACTGTGAATTTTGGAGTAGGGAATTCTCGATTGAGAGCAAAAGTTGAGGGGCGATCCTCAAAGACGCCGTCTTCGGACCATTCGTAGCGAAGGACAACATCGTTGATGATGGTGAAGCGCCATTGAGAGCCTGATACGATGGAGTCTTTGTTGGCGATGGGTTTAGTTGGATACGTGTATCCGTTCATATTGCAGCGATTGTAGTTAAGTATAAAACAGGGTAATGGTCAAAGTCGCGAGCAGGGTCTTGCTTTTATATTTCTGGGCACTGAGGTATTCAACTTGATAGCATTAGCAGTGTTGAGATTATGAGAGATTTGCAGTGAGGGGGGGGAAGGGCGAGTGCATGCATACATACATACATACATACATACATACATAGCTCACAGAACACTCGCACTATGATAGACGTCATTGTGTCTCGCTCAAATGCAACAGGAGTCTCCGCTCTTTGGGTGAATTGTTCGGCACAATTCGCCATTGGCAAAGACTTGATGCAGCGCAAGAGCGAAGTGGTTAGTGAGTGGTAGCTAAAGCACCTTAGGTAGGCACACGACTGCCTGCGCCCTGCAGTTCACAGCGGTGAGTTTAAGGTTTAATTATTGGTAACATCATGAGAACTGATTCCATCCATACCATATTCAACCCTCCCTCAGGTCAAAGAAAAGCCTGGAAGTCCTATATCTCCTGGTAAAGGAATATTTCAGGTACAATACATTCTAGAAAGAAATGCCTAAGATTGGGGTACTATAGCATAAGATTAGAAGCCTTATGACGATATGATCATGTTTAGGATATCTCATTTTCAAGCCGATTTCGGCTTTCTGCTCAACCCCTCAACCAGCTTCTTTATAATCACAATCATATCACATTGCCATGCACAAATAGTTGAAATAAACCAGGGTATCGTCAATCCTCGACAATGTCGTACATACGTGTATGTAGTGCAGCTCCCTCATAGGCAACATCCTATTCCATCCCATGCCATCTCTTCTGCCAAACCTCAATGTCTAATAAACTCCTTCACCTCCACCTCCATCCCATATCCTGCGACTCTGGCCCATGATGTTGTGTATGTAGGTAGTAAAAGCAATAAGCAAAATTGCAGACCTGAAGAGAGGCCGCGGGTATTACAGAGAACTAATTTTTAAAGTGACGATAGAAGCGGAATCAGAATTTCACCGCATGGCGTGTCCCCTTTAACTGAATTGCGACTGCTCGAATTGCTGTTGCTCGTAGTGATGCTCACCACTCAGCTTTGGTGACTTGACATCCGTGATGGACTTCAACAGCCTGACATCGAGTTAGTCTTCATGTTTCGTATTTCATATAGCAACTACTCACTGCAAGTTGCGATCCCTCATTTCCCTATCGAGGGTATCCATTTGCTTAGCTGTAAGTCTCGCCTTACTTATCTACAATTCAACTGTTAGCCTTGAACTGATCAAAAACCGCATGGCACATTGGGATTCTGCGGGTGCATCATGCAGGGGCTTTTCGCACCGAAGCAAGTGCCACTGAGGAATGGTCGTCAATCTCCTCACCTTCTGCTGCATCTTCCTTCGCAGCAGCATCGTCGCCGTCTTCTGCGTTGGCAAATTTGCTGGCCGCGAGTCCCTTTGGCTTGGCAGCAGCATTGGCCTACATAAATTAGTCAGTATGTCTCAATAACATAGAACCGCTAAAACATACCTTTGCCTCTGCAATTTCGGCATCCTTGACCTTGAGCTGAGCCTTGAGGATCTCGTACTTCTTCTCGCCATCCTCAAGCTTGGCTACAGTCTCATCCAGCTTTGCTTGGAGATCCTTAGCCTTGGTGTTGGCCTCCTCAACAAGAGCGGTCATGCTATCATTGAGATCTTGATAATCAGCGCTGGCTGTCTTCTTGCTTGCATCAGCCTCAGCCTTGAAAGCCTCAAGATCCTTCTGGGCTAGGGCGAGGTCCTCTGTCAGACTTGTAATCTTGCTTTGAGCGTCCAGAATGTCGGTCCTTCTAGACTCAAGGTCATCCTTTGTTGCCTTGAGCTCCAGTTCGACACTGTTAAGGGCTTCCTCGTGGAACTGCTTGGCTGTGGCAAGCTCCCTCTTGAGACTATCGGCCTCGGAAGTGTCAGACTTGGTGTTCTTCAAGTCTTCAAGCTCAGCAAGAGCAGTGAATCGTTCAGTCTTCTCCTGAGCAAGTTGTTGAGAAAGCTCCTCAACCTCCTGCTGAGCCTTGGCGAGGGATTCCTGGGCAGTCTTCAGATTAGCCTCAAGCTCAGCGTTGGAGGCAGCCTGTTGGGCAAGCTTATCCTCCAGATGGCTGTTATTGCTTCTATGTTCCGCCATCATATCCTCAATCGCCTTGGTGTTGGCAATGGTCAACTCCTCCAACTCCTTCTTAGCATCCCCGCCCTCCTTCTTCATGCGCTCAATGACCTCGCCGTTGAAGGCCAGAAGCTTCTCAACCTCGTCGGCATGCTCCTTCTCAAGCTCGAATCGAGCCAACTCAATGGCTTGTGAGCTGGACTCGCGGGCCTTCTCAACCTCCTCCTTGGCGGTCTGGAGTTCGGCTTTGAGAGTGGCTAGCTCTTCGGCGTGCTGGCTGTCGCCAGCCTTCTTGGTGTTTTCAAGCTCAGTTCTCAAGGCTTCCAATTCAGCCTCCAAGGACTTCTTAGCAGCATCTCGGGCAGCTTCAAGGTCAGCCTTGAGTTTGGCGATCTCAGCAGCATGGGTTTCGTCGCCGGCGTTCTTGGCGGCTTCAATGCCTGCTTGAGCCTTGGCCAAGGCATCGGCATGCTCCCTGTCGCTCGCCTCCTTCTCAGCCTCAAGCTGGGCCTTCAGAGACTCGAGCTCAGCAGCATGAGCACTCTCACCCGATTGCCTAGCACTATCGAGTTCCGACATAAGCTTAGCGATCTCGGTAGCGTGAGTGGTCTCGGCTGCATCCCTGACGGAAGCCAGCTCACTCTTGTGGCCAGCAACTAGCTTCTCCTTCTCCTCGTCATGCTCCTTCTTGAGCGCCTCCAAAACGCTAGCATGAGCAGCCTTGATCGAATCGAGCTCCTCGGCATGAGTGGTAGCGCCCTCGTTCTTGATAACCTCCAGCTGCTTAGCATGGTTCTCCTTGAGAGAATCCATCTCGGCAATATGGGCATCGTGGTCACCAGAGGCAGAGTTCTTTGCAGACTCGAGTTCCTCTGCATGACTGGCACGGAGGGCATCGAGGTTCTTCTGGTGCTCAGCTTCCTTCTCCTCCAGGGCAGCGACGGCAGCGGCATGTTCGGCCTTAGCGGCTTCAAGAGCCTTGCTATGGCCTTCAGCGGCCTCTGAAGAAGTAGTCTGAAGCTCAGTGTGTTGGGCCTCAAGCTCCTCGTACTTGCGCTTGAAGAAGGCATCGCCTCGGAGAGACTCGATCTCGGTCTCGTAGTCCTGAGAGATATTCTTCATGCGCTCCTCGTGCATCTCCTTGACCTTGGCAATTTCATCTTCCTTCTCGGCAAGGGACTTCTGAGCCTCCTCAGCAGCAGCCTTGAGGGATGCAGCCTCCTCTTGAGCCTTGGCCAGATCTTGCTTGGCATCCTCAAGCTCAGTTTCCTTCTGGGCCAAGCTGGACTGAAGCTTGCTAATCTCGCCGTTAAGTGACTCAATCTCGGACTTCGCTGTCTCGGCATCCTTCTCAGCAGTCTCGAGCTTCGCCTTCGCCTCGGCGACATCGGCTTCGAGGGCAGAGATCTTGGTGTTGTGTTCCTCCTGCTCAGACTTGAGCTTGTCGTCGTTGGCGGACTCGAGGGCAGACTGGGAGGAGGTCAATTCATCAATCTTCTTCTGCAGTTCAGCGGTGGCAGCCTCATGGGTGGTCTTGAGGTCAGCCAGAGCAGTCTCGTGAGAAGAAGCATCAGTCTGACCCTTTTTGAGATCTTCCTTGTGCTTTGCTTCAAGGGCCTCGATGGCAGACGCCTTTTCAGCCTCATGAGCAGTCTTAAGCTCCTCAATCTTGGTAGCATTCTCTTTAATGGCCTTGTCGAGTGCCTCCTGGGTGGACTTGAGCTTCTCCTCATTCTCAGGCTGGGCGGCCTCAAGTTGCTTCTTCAATGAGTCGAGCTCTGTCTCGCTCGCCTCTTTGGCGCTAACAGCAGCATCGAGATCAGCTCGAAGCTTCTCAAGATCGCTCTCTGCAGCTTGAAGTTTCTCATTCGCTTCGCTGACCTGGCTCTCGAGAGTAGTGATGGCAGACTCGTGTTCAGACTTGAGAGTAGCAATGGCCTCGTCATTGCCTTCACGGGGCTTGTCATCGGCCTCGGCAGCTGGCTCCTTGCCCATCTTCTCAGTGAGCTCGGCGATCTTCTCCTCTGAGCTCTTGACCTCAGCCTTGAGAGCCTCAATCTCGGTCTCGCCCTCTGCCAGCTTGGCCTTAAGCGCCTCGATCTCCTTAGTAGCCTCCGCAGAAGCAGCGGCAGGTCGAGTCGCAGTTCGGGAAGCTGCAGTCAGGGACCCAGAGGTAGAAAGACGCTTGCTGGCGGTAGGGGCCGCAGCCGTTGATCGAGTGGCGGTCGTTCGTGTCGCGGTAGTGGTAGGAGAAGCTGCAGCTCGGCTGGTTGTAGTTCGTGGAGCCGCGGTGGTTGTTGTCGCAGGTCTTCGCGTAGCAGTTGTCGAACCTGCAGTGCCCACGGCCCTCCTCTCGGCAGTCTTGCCTGGGCTAGACACGATGGAGCTCGTCCTACGGGCAGAAGAAGCGGTGGAAGTGGTCGACTTCTTATCATCTTCGCTGGCGCTCATACTGGGTCGACTTCGGTGGCTCGCGCTGGAAGTCGAGGTCGCAGGACGGCGAACAGTAGAGGCAGGAGGTCGGGTTGGGGGTTTGCTCAGACCGCCAGGCGCACGAGAGCTAGTCGTAGCAGGCTTGGCCGTCGTCGAAGTAGAGCCAGCCCGACGGGTAGCGGTTGTGGAGGTTCCAGCGGGCCGCTTCAAGGCTGGCTTATCCCCATTCTCCTTGGCCTTCTCCTTGGGTGTATCGGGGGAAGCAGGAGCGGTCGCCTGAGGGCTCTCGGGCTCGTGCTCAGCTTCGGTTTCAGTAACAGCAGCATCAGACTGGGAAGCGACAGCTTCGTCATGCTGGACGTGGTCGAAGCTCTCGGATTCAGACATGATTGCAGGATCGAAAAAGTATTAGAAGTATAGTTCTGCAACAGAAGAAGATATCAGCAAATGGAACGAAAAAGATGAGGTGCAATGGCTATATATGGATGCCGCACGGGACTTTTAACATCAGCCGTTGAAGGACCAAGCTCGACTGTTCTGCTGGGATGGTCAAGAGATGCCAGAGAAAGAAACAGCACGAGCCATGGAGCTGTATGTTAAGGGCACGTAAGTATAGCGGGAATAGAAGTTGGCTAATCTCACCTTGAGTTGGTCTCCTTTTTATCCAGCAAACCGCGCTTTGCTGGCAGCTAGAAAATGGTTGACAGCAAAGGAGTACAAAATAAATAGAAATAAGGAACGAAAGGAAGAAGCAATACAACGAAGCAGTTGAAGAAGACTAGAATGACTTCTCTACTGACGATATTCACAGCTTCTTAAGGGAGGGAGAAGAGATAAGTTTGAAATGGAAGGGAAGAGAGAAAGCTGAGCTGTCTTGTCGATGGGACGGGATATTAGATTGCGAATGGATACGTACCTCCGGTCCATCACCTTGTGATCCTGAGCTGTTCTTCCCATTTCCACACTTAGTGGTTGGAGTGGAGTTTCACCGGCCACTAACATTGCTTTTTCTCCCAGGGCCCTGATGCTCCCCAGCGGTCGGACAGTAGCGACCGCTCCAGGGGGTGAGGGGCTGGCCAAGGCTGGCTGCCATCCACTGTCTGTTCACATCAGGGGTCTTTGGGCTGCGCGCGGGTGGCTTTGGTTCCTGGTTCGAGATCCAATAACTGCTGGGTTTGGCGAGCGGACGGACATTAGATGTTTATCAGTGTCTTGGGTCGAAATATCTGGCCATCCGAGGAGCAATCTGACCACTGAGATGCCTCATAAACCCCTCTTAAACATTGGGCAATGGAGTTCTACAACGACCCGCCGTGCCTAAGTAAGGCACTATATGCAATGCACGGCAATGCAATGCAAGCCACGACCTGGGTATCTTGTGGAAGCCCAAAGAACTCTGGGTCACTCTATCCTAAACCTCATCACGCTCTACTCTTGTTTCAATTCTGGCCAATTCAGAGCCCAAAGATAAAGCGTGAAAGGGCGAAATCCATGCTCATGGCTGAATCTATCAAATCTCCCAGAGCGCGTGGAGAACGCGTGAAGAAGGCCAAAATAAATCCTGATCTGTTGACTTATTACCCCAAATGACCTAGACCTCATTCGCCGCTTTTCTTTCTTGGGCAATAGCGTGGTCCCTTCAATTCACATGGCGTAAAGGCGTTTCGACCAATTCCAAAGACCGCAATCATTTATAAAAAGGAGGACAAATAGCAGAGTCATAGAGGTTCAGGCTGCCACAGGCCAAGTGTCTAAACCACCAGCACACCATTGCAGAGCGTGTACGTATGCGCTGGCGGAACCGCGGATGCTCTGTTCTTCTATGAGTGAATGTGATAATAGATGATGCTACGTTAGGAATCTATGATGTGGCATTACGCCGTTGGCAGAACCTAAGCTCCCATAAGAAATATGAAACGCTAGGTATCTATACACCAACTCAATTGCTGAGTTGAGTTGCTGATTCGCTAACGACGCTAGTTCGCTAACATCTGAGGCAACGATATTCCCAACGATATTCTCAATGGTGAATATAGATATGTGACTCTTTCATTATTCATACTAATTAACACTCGCTTGAATCAGATAACTTGTATCTGTCAAGCTTATCAGGGTATCGTAATAGCAAATGCTCCCAACTCCAAAGGTCCATTCCCTGGCATTCATATCAATCTTCGGCCATACACCATCCCGGCGGCGAAATGCCTTTACGCTGATACTTGTCCCGCATCACCATCCTCAAATACCTCGAGCGCTCTCTGAGCTCATCAGGATCCCGATCAGGAAGCATCTGGCGGAAGACGTGGTAGTTTGGATGGGAGGTAGTTCGGATTAAGCTCAGAAGTTGGTCATCTTCCCAGTAGTGCCAGCCATGCTCCTCGAAATATGAATCGACCGGTGACTCTTGCGATGCAACCAACTCTGAATGACTAGCCGAAGGACGAGCGCTGCTCACTGTGTGTCGAAACATGCCTGCTCTAGGCCGTGGTTGGGATGTTCTTATCTGGTTCGCCGATTGCAGAAAACGCTGCATCTGAAGATCTTTCATGTCTCTGCGTCGTTGCGCATCCTCTTCACGCTCCCTTCGCACAGCTTCATCTCTTTCCATTGCTTTTCTGCGTGCTTCGGGCGCCCTCTTAAGTGCGTCAATGTCATCCCTGGCCTTCCCAAGCATTTTCTTTAGGTCCTTTGTGGCTACGCTGAATCGTTTTCGATGTTCCTTTGATTTGTCCTCTTTATCGCTCTCTCTCCTTGGGGGATGAAGCTCGTACCAATTTTCCACAACCTGGGAGAGTCTCTGGGCCCATCCTGCAGCTCGCTCAAGTGGTTCTAACAAGTACACCGTGAAATCACCTTTTTGAATGGCCGCTTTTTTGGAACTTCCACGTGGCTCTCTGGATCCAGCTTGGAATGCTGTATCCAACACCAGAACCAACATGGGGATGATGCGCCTATGAACTTTTGTCACAAATGTATAGCCAACTCTCACTTGCTCCTCATCTCCCTGATCCATTATCGTATTGATGCGTGAAATGAACCGATCAATGGCATGGCGAAGGGTGCTTATCAGGCTACTGAGCTTTTTTGTGTTATCCCGCAAAAATGCCAGCTGCTCTGATCTTAGCGTTGGGGGAATCTCCTCACATAGTTCATAGAGGTCGGAAAGTTTGGCCAAGATAATTCTCGACAACATGCAGCTGTTAGGCTCTTCAGCCAGTGCTTCGGCTTGAACTTTTGCTAGTTCAAGAACTTTTTCTGGCCAATGTCTTTTGCCCATCCATCCACGTAAGGTCATCACGTACATAAGTGTTTGTACCCATTCGCGTTTTATACAAGCGGTAGGAACTGGACCACTTATTTCCGAATCCCTCGGTGGAGCGTCAAGCACCAAAGAGTCTTCAGCGAGATTGGATATATCGACCTCTTGCTCTACGACGGGTTCATCACCACCAGAGTCGTAAGCTTGGTCGTTTCCCTCCTGTTCCTCTTCGTTCTCTTGTTGTCCCTCTTCTTGATATTGTGGAGGGACTGGACTGCCTTGCTGACCCGGTTGGCTGCTTCCTTGGTTGCTTTGCTTTGGTTCTTCTTGTTTATCTTGGGCTAACGATACATGCGTCTTCTCTCCCACCTTTTTCGGTATTGGTTGGCTTGGCTGCTCGTCATCGGACGGAATGTCATATGGATCCCTCTCCACGCGGGCATGGTTTGATGTTGTTGCCTGTGTCGCTGGGCTTTGAGGAAACGTTGAGCCCAGTTCTGGCGATGGACCTCTTGCACTATAATTGACTTCACCAAAAGTCGGTTTCCTGCTTTGTCGCCTCTTCTTCGGCTGACTTGACCGTAAAGACGGCCCCTGAGAGGTATCGGGCTGCAAAATGGGCTGGTCGGTTTCGGGGAGCTCTTGTTCGACTGCCTGCGGTTGTTCGCGTACGGCCTTCGGTTTCCTTCCCCTTCGAGAAGAAGCTTGATTCTTTTCTGTGCTTTTGACAGCAGCGCCGTTTGTTTCATTCCCCCCCTCCATTTCGGCTGCGGTGGGGCTTTCAACCTCAACAGCCTCCCTACTATTCTTCTCAACGGGTGCCATGGTGCTGCTTTTTGGTCGACGCTTGGTTATCTTATTGTGAGAAGTGTTGACACCCAGGTTTGAGTTGATACCATCGAAAAAGTCTTGTTTTGGAAGAACAGAATCCTCGGCGGCTTCTTCATTTTCTTGATCTGGCTGCGACTCCTCCTCCCCCTCTTCTTCTTCAGCAGGCTCAGGCTCAGGCTTATGACTAAGGCGACGCTGGCGCTTCGCAGGCTTCTCCTCGGATTCAGTGACAGTAGCGCGCCGTTTCTTCCGAGATGGCGAGTGTAGTTTTGTGAGAGGTTCCTTGCCTTTATTCGATCGCGTGACCCGGCCTCGACTCGAAGAAGCTTTATTGTGAGATGTTGCTTGCACGGTTGATTGCCGACTTGTGGTCTTCGATGCTGCCCTGATATGTACTTCGATGCTAGGTCCGGGAACAGGATCTCTTGATGGCTGCTTTCTTTCTTTACTCCTCCGAGTTCGCGTTGTCCTTTCAGGCTCAACTGGTGGACCAGAGGTCTTACCCTTGGTTCGCAGTCGTGGCATGTTGATCCTTTGTTATTGCGTTTTGTTGCGACAGGTTTAGAGGATCGAACGCGCCATGAGAGCGCGTCCACGGATTTAGATGACTTTATTTGAAAAGACGCGGGAGACACCAGCGGTGTTTTCCTTCTGATTCTGATTCGATGGTCGCAAGCATTACTCTGCGAAGTTGCGAGCTTCAACCAAGTGTTGTTTAGATGGTGAACAAAAGACTGGCGCGTTGCAGACCGGGATATAGTAAAGAGCAAGTGGGGCGCGGGAAGCTTAAGAAACGGGAGCTTAAGCAGAGCGTCCTTGCGACAAATGACATCAATTTCAAAATCACAGAAAATGTGATACGGAAGCAATTTGTTATACGTAATTCTCAGCTTAAAATTGCTTTTATTATAGGAAGTTGCTCATGTTGGTATAGCATCTCTAAAAACAGTCGCAAGATCTTCATGATTTGCCCAGCAGATCACTACCAGGCTGTTAGCTGACTAAATTATCATCCCAAGAAAGTATCCAACAGCATCGTCTCAGCTTCAAACCTTCAACCCAATCTTGATCCACTCATAAAACTACTCTGGCACTCGCAAACGACTTCTCTTTTTTTCATATCGGAAACTACCAGTATCGCTTGGTACGAACTCGAACACCGACGAGATGACGTCTGCTACCCCTCCAAAGCTCAATACACTTGAGATCTTGGACCTCAGCTCCCCACCAGCCTTTACCAAGCCCTCCAAGCGCATCAACGAAGGTCCCGATGTCGCCCGTTTTCTAACCAGCCTCGCCTACCGCGATATTGGAGTATTCATCCTCCAGCTTAACCGCGCCTTGTGCCCTCGCAACCAAACCTCATCGCCCCTCCCCCGCACATTCCCCCTCAATTCGAAACCTCCGACATCGCCATCCATACAAACACTCCAGAGCCTTTTGGAAAAGATCGAGAGCTTCATTGACCTAGCGCCACCTGATCCTGGTCCCCGGCGATTCGGAAATGTCAGCTTTCGAAAGTGGTATGCCATCTTTGAGGAGCATCTGGATGGGCTGCTGGGAGAGGGACTTCTAGGTGAAACACTTAAGATTGGCGATGGCAAGGCAAAAGAGGAGGTCTCTAGCTACCTGCTTGGTAGCTTCGGTAGTGTACAGAGACTAGACTATGGAACTGGGCATGAGCTAAGTTTCGTGGCCTTTCTGGGTTGTCTATGGAAGCTGGGCTACTTTAAGAATGGCGAACAAGGAGGCGAGATCGAGCGCGAGATTGTCCTCAAGGTTATCGAACCGTATGTTATGCCCATATGCACTGGAAGTACAACACTGACAAAATCAGATATCTCAAGGTGGTGAGGAAACTCATCCTGACCTATACGCTCGAACCGGCCGGTTCCCATGGAGTCTGGGGCCTCGACGACCATTCCTTCATGCCATATGTATTTGGCTCCGCACAGCTTACGCGACCCATCAACGAAGACGAGCCGATGCCTTTGGAAGGATCGGTCAAAGGTGCTCCTAAGCCCAGCGATGTTACCAAAGCCACCGTTGTTGAGGATCAGCGCCAAGTTAATATGTACTTTTCTGCCATTGGCTTCATCAACGACGTGAAGAAGGGCCCTTTCTGGGAGCACAGTCCCATTCTGTTCGACATCTCAGGTATTCGCGACGGTTGGGGGAAGATCAATAAGGGTATGATCAAGATGTTCAACGCCGAGGTACTATCCAAGTTCCCCGTTGTCCAGCACTTCCCGTTTGGATCACTATTCTCCTGGGATGCTGATCCTGATGCTGCAACTCCGACCCAAAGTGTTCATATGGCGAACCAACCAGCAATGGCACCCCCAGTACCCTCAGGCCCAGGCACAACGGCGCCTTGGGCTCAAGCTACAAGAATGCCAGCTCCAACAGGTCCCGGCATTCCCTATTCTCGCATGCCACCACCGGGCCCCAGCACAGGATCACTTGCAAGACCACCCCGAGGCGCTGCACCTGGCACAGAATCTACGAGTGCGCAGATTACTGTTACCAAAGCGCCATGGGCTAGGGATCCTTGAGATACTTTCTCGATATCTGGGAAGGATTTCAAGAGCATATTACGGAGTCAGGGAGAGCATGACATAGATAGTCTTTTATGCATTAGATATAGAAAAGCGGGTATAGATTTAAACAAAGCATCGCAACACTTTTCTCTCTGGGTATCCAGCCTACTGCTAGGAGAAAAGCGAACACACTCGGACAGGGTTAGCCTGCCACTTAACTAAAGGACTCATGCCTCTATGGCAGTTACCAAAACACACTCTTGCAACCAATTCGATCAGTATGTCTCCATCGGGGCTCACACCTCTCAATGGAAACATAACATCTTCAAATCGGCCTTAAGCAGAAGCCGCAGGGGCGGGAGCAGGAGCAGGAGGAGTATCCTTCTTCTCTTCCTCCTTGGGGGCCTCAGCAGGGGCAGCAGGAGTGGTCTCAGCTGCAGCTGGGGCGGGGGCAGCAGGTGTCTCGGCGGCCGGAGCGGGTTCGGTCTTGGCAGGCTCGGCAACAGGGGCGGGAGCTTCGATAGCCGGGGCGGCCTCAGCCTTCGCGGATTCAGTCACAGGAGCAGGAGCTATATTATGGGTTAGTTTAAATTATGAATGTTTTGTGCAACATTACATACCAGGGGCAGCTTCCTCGGTCTTAGCAGGCTCGGGAGCAGCCGCAGGAGCCTCGGGCTTTACCTCAGCAGCTGGTTTGGCCTCCTCCTTAGCAGGCTCAGCAGCTGGGGCGGCGGGTTCGGCTGCAGGAGCTGGCTCAGCTGTAACACAAGAGTCAGTAATGGCATATATGACAGGTTGGATCAGTAGAAGACATACTGGCGGGAGCAGGAGCAGCGGCCTCAGTCTTGGTAGGCTCAGTGGTAGCAGCTGTAGTATCGGCGGGCTTTGTCTCGGTAGGCTTGGGGTCGGTGGGTTTGGCTTCTTCCTTGCCGTCCTTCTTCTTGAAGGCGGCCTTGAGCTTGGCCTTGAGGTTGTCAAGGGCGTGCAGAGCTGTTTGGTCGGTCTGTTAGAGATAGTGTATTGGAGAAGCCATAGCTAAACGTACGAATTCCAGGCATGATGAGTGTTATAGACGCGAGAATGCGGTTTCTGTTGATAAGTGATGGTCAGCTTGGGATCACTTGCTTATGCTTCCCTGGAGCCCTGAAAGCTGTCTTTGTTGCTTGGTTTGACGTTGACTGAGGCAGCCCAGTAAAAGAAAGCCCATGGGAAGCTGGGTATTAGAGTAACATACCAGATGAAGCTTGATAGGGTGGTGTAGGTACCAATCGATCTTGTCAAGACAAAGGATGAAGGTGTGAGAGGAAGGTTAAGAATAAGGATCGAGACAGCGGCGGGCGGCGGGATGGGAGATGAAACCGCTCAGCCATGGCCAGCTCGTAAGTCAGTCATCCGGATATGTACTCTCTCTACCTGACTGTGCATACAGTACTTTACGGTACATCCAGTGCAGCTCCAGCGGTAGTAGTGACGGTAGTGGGTGACATTGAGGGCAATCCAATCTCAACTGAAGCACCCTTGCCCAGGGATTGCACCTGGAACAGGCCTGGAATCCAATCTGAGGCGGTCACTGAAAAACAAGCATTTCCAGGGGTGGTGACAGTGGATCCACCCGATATTAGCGGGAATATGCACAGTGATACACCACCTACGGTTAAAGGCAAGGCAGTTAGTTGATCTTGATTATCAGTAGATTACCCCCGGTTCTTGGAGGAGTAAATAACCGAGGAGACCAAGTATCCTTAATCTTGTAAGTTCTGACTTTCTGCGTTCTATCTTGTGGAATAATCAAGTGAAACTAACGCTGTAAGGAAATGTCAATCCAGGGGTCTTGGTCTAAAATAAGAGACAAGTCAGGCCTTGTGACCCTTGACGCTAATATTGAGACGAGACGACCTCTCACCCTGACGACAACGTGCATCGTTTAGCCGCTGGTCCACTTCTCATTTGGTGAACCAACAGTTGAGCTATCAGTGACAAGCTGCCCTGTCTTGCCCTGTCTCGCCTGTGCCTTGGAATGTTGTGCAGGCAGTTGTATCTTTCCTTGTCACTCGTATTCTACCTCATGTATTACTTGGTACATACGAGGGTCTCCTCGAGTCAGCTTCACGTAACTTGGCTGATAACAGGCTTTAACCGCTCATCCTGACTCGACGGTAGAGAATACGTATCGAAATAAGGGATCCAATCGCATATTACCCCGCCAGACAAGCTTTCTGAAAGCTCCGTCGCTGCTTTAGCGTTGTGCTACCCCCATATCGGCCAACTCTGTAACAACAATCGAACTACTGAGTATTTGTACTGTACAGTCTATTCCTACAATAAGGTATCCAAAGTCTCTATGGTGATATTCTCTCCATCAGCCACTCTTCTACAATCTCCTCTCCTTTCTCACTCATCTCCAAAGACCCCGTCTCTTCCCCAGCATGTCTCACCTTCACCCTTCGATGTGACTCATTTTCCCATATAGAAATCTCATCATCCCACAGTCCTCTCTCCTTGAGCTCGACCGTCTCAATACTCCGGCGCATCATTTCACCCAGTTCACGGGCCTGCAGCTCTAAGCTGTTTCCCCATTGCTTTCCGGTGCTCGGCCGACCTGGCTTGTTCGTTGATGCTAGCACAGGAAGCGTGTCGTACAGCAGTAGTGTCTCGGGGATCTTGAGCGTCGATTTGCGGGGTGGGAACACCAATCTTGACTTCCGGGGAGGTTTGGTTTGGATGTCCACCTCAGCATCTGGGTTGGTCAAGACCTCTATAGCTGAGGATTCTTCTTCCGACATGTGGTATGACGAAGGGATCTTTACACCTGGGTTGTGGAAGAAAAGGCTTGGGCTGGCAAAGACGTCAAACATGTTGACTGTAGACTGGAAGAATGCTGGTAGGTTCTGCTGGAGATAATGTATGTAGGTACCCTCTTGAGGCCTGTAGTAGGAGCCCATGTTTTTGGTCCGTTTGCCAAATCGATTAGATGGGTGATCAGGGAAGAACATGGTCCAGTTGTAGATGCCATTGTATGACACCAGGCCCCGAACTGCAAATGGTTTGTGCGGCTGCGACTCTGTGAGAGCCAGAGATGAGGCAAGGCTCGCTCCTAGGTGAGATCCATAAACGTAAATATCACGCCTCTTCAGGCCTCCCGGCGCAAGATTTTCGACTATCCAGTTGTAGGCGAAGGAAGTGTCATGGATTGGTGTAGGCCAGGCATCGTCAGTTGGGAACGATTCGCTTGAGTCAATATCGAAGGAGTTCCAGCGGTAGTTGATGTTGGCTAGTGGTTTGCCCTGGAGAAAGCCGGGTATATAAGGGGGGTTGCCATCGTGTGAGGGCGAAGCTGGTAGTTGAATAAAGAGAGGAGAGTTTGGTTGCTCGGCGATGTTAACGAGGCTGTTTAGAGCCATTAGTGTGGGCTCTTTGTTGGCAAAGAATATGTGATGGCTTACTCAATGCTTACATGGCCGGCTGAACCACATCGCACGTTGATCCGCTCATGACTCTGAAAGCTGTAAAGCCTCTGCCATTGTCTGGGGAGAGGGTTGATGAGTCGACTACGACTGGTGCGATGAAGGGCTTGATGAAGGCATCTTTGCATGCTGTTATCTCATAACCAATACATGAGTATCGCTTTTTCGCATGTGTACTGTGTAGCTATGAGGTATAAGATTATCCAAGATGAAAAACGATGCCTTATTTGCAGGACTTACACGCTCTGTAATGAGTGAAGGTTGAGATGACGCGGGTTGAGTCCTGGCCACGTTCACTTGAATACGCCACCATAAACGACACAGCGTAACTCTCGCAAACAAGCAGCGGGCTAGGGCGACGGGTCGAAAGTAAGTAATAAGATGTGTTTTCTCAGGTGTGGTATTAAATCGGTTGATCTTGAACAATGCGAAACGAATGAGAAAAGCCTTGTTTGGCTGAATCTGAGCTGTTGCAGCTCTTGTGTATCATTGGCCAGACAATACTAGTCCCACAATTAGCATAAGCCTGTAAGCCAGAGCGGGAACTCAATTGAACTGGTTCAAAACAAATAAAAAGTCGATAAAGTTTTGAAATACAAGAAACAATCACTAATCAGAGCTGCTGTATAGTCAGATCTTGCAGACGCCCCCTGAGCTGAGCCGCTGTATCCGTCAAGCTACCACCATCTCGATTAGTTGATACATAGTGCATGATCTCCCTTGTCTGACTGGCGCCAACCATCACTGAAGTTGACTTAGCTCGTGATCAAAGCCCGTTTTGCATGGGAACTCCCACTCCCTTTAAGATCTGATCTGGCCCGACGTCATGCCTTGTCCATGTGCATATGGCGAGTGAGTTGAGTTCCCCACGCCAAGAGTTCTGTCCCGTCTTTATTTCTCTCGAGATCAGATCAATATGACCCCTTCTTTTTGCCAAGAAATATATAGTCCTACTACTATCAGCTTTCCATACACAATACTCTTGTCTTGATGTGCCCCCCCGTTTATCGCCTCTGCCCTTGACATTCCAGCCATCCAGGCTTGTAAATCCTCATGGACGACGGAAACCTAGGAGACAATATCCAAGAGGAGATCGAGGTAATTGAAGAGTTTGTCCCTCATGACAGACGCATAGCTAACGATGATGCTCATTTGGCTCCCAAGTAAGCTCTTCCTTATTATTGTATACATGTATCTGACTTCGCCAGCCGCTGGTGGTTTGCTTCCTCAGCATTCCCTATGATCGCCGGCACCCTCGGTCCTGTTGCCTCAGCCTTCAGTATATGCGCTCTCGTCCGCCCATGGAGACAGCAATTATCTCCAGGTAAACAGCCCAAGGAGGCAGTCTTCATCGTCGATCCGGTCTGGCTCACAGCCATCAACGCCATTCAACTTGGCATGGCCATCGTCTCAAATGCCTTCCTCTTGCTAAACATGACACGCCGTGTGCGCTTCACCATCGCTCAGCCTATCACTATTGTTGGATGGTACATCTCGGCTATTTTACTTATCGCTTTACTCAGTACTGCTGCCGGCCCGCTCTATGAAGGGTGGAAGTATCCAAATAATGAGCTCATATGGTCGCAGGCCTTTTACTACGGCATGTGGGCTGCCATTCTATATTTTGTCGACGCTTCACTTATGCTGGTTACCTTCTATGGAGCCTGGGTTGGCCATTATAAAAACGACTTCAACCTCACACCCAGCCAACGAACACTCATGTTGCAGACCATCATGTTTCTCATGTATTTGCTCCTCGGTGCCCTCGTCTTTTCCAACATAGAGAACTGGAACTACCTGGACACTGTTTACTGGGCAGATGTAACTCTGTTTACCGTCGGTTTTGGTGATTTTACAGCTGAGACCACGCTTGGACGAGCTCTCATGATGCCATACGCCTTGGTTGGTGTCATCAGTCTAGGTCTGGTCGTTGGCTCTATCCGCAGTCTTGTTCTCGATCGAGGGAAACGACAAGTCCATGCCCGAATGGAAGAGAAGAAACGTCGTCGTATGGTCCGAACTATGACTATGAAAGGAAACGACGATATTCTCGAGCCCATCCGTGAACCTCGTCGACAAGATTCTGGAATGTCTCAAGGTGTCCAATCGAACAAACAACTACCAGAAACAGAATACGAGCGTCGCAACCTAGAGTTTGACCTCATGCGTAAGATTCAAGCCCAAACATCAACTCGTCGTCGATGGATGGCTATGGCGACTTCCACAAGTGTATGGCTTATCCTGTGGCTCTTGGGTGCCTACATCTTTGTCAAGTGCGAAGAGAGCTACCAAGGCTGGGGGTACTTTGATGGCTTCTACTTCTGCTTCGTCAGTCTCACGACCATTGGATACGGCGACAAGACACCTATTTCCAATGCTGGAAAATCCTTCTTTGTCTTTTGGTCTTTACTAGCGTTACCTACCATGACTGTCCTCATATCGAATGCTGGAGATACAATTATCAAAATTATACGCGATGGAACGCTTCGTCTTGGAAATGTCACAATTTTGCCGGGAGATGACAATTTTAAAAGCGAACTCAAGTACATAATTCACACGTGTACTTTTGGAGTCTTGTTTTCGCGTCAT
Organism: Fusarium concolor; assembly: GCA_013184415.1. Classification (NCBI taxonomy): domain Eukaryota; kingdom Fungi; phylum Ascomycota; class Sordariomycetes; order Hypocreales; family Nectriaceae; genus Fusarium; species Fusarium concolor. Next base: position 166,958 of record JABCJY010000471.1, read on the forward strand.
TCGGAACCACCTGCACCACAAAAAGACAAATCAGTTTCAAAGGATTGCAGTAACGATACTTCGGAAACTACGGTCAAGGAGGCTCTTGAAGAACACACCCGCGGGCGACCCCGAAGAGACTCTTCAGCTGATCCACGGCCAAGCCAAGAACGTAATAACTCAACTTTCACAGCTCGAGTTCGGCGTTCCCTTTCTCGCCTTCGCGATGCCCACCATGATTTACCTACGGGAGCAAACCTGCATTTCCTGCTCATTTCCGAAATCCAAGTCCTGACAAACCATCTTAAGTCCTCAAAGCCACACAAATACTCTTTTGAGGAGTGGGCATGGTATCTCAAGCTCATCGGCGAAGACGAAAGCAATGCCGAGAACCACCGCAAGGCTCAACCCAAAAGCAGACAACATCATCGCCATCACCCCCGTCATAAACGAGTGGACCCTCCTGAAAGTGGCATTGAGAAAGACTGTCCTTCAGATGATGCCACGGCTTGGTCGTGGGTCGGTAATCGGAGTCCGCTCACGGGAAGTCAGGAAGAGACAGAGTGGATTCTGGATAGACTCCTTGAGCGACTTCGCGAATCCTTATCAGCTGAGGGTAGGAAACAAATCACGGGTGATGCGAGGAAAGCCCTAGGAGCAGATCGTCGAAGGTCGCCAGACGATGTGTATCATAGGAAGAGGGAAGAGGTGCAATACCCGGACTGATATTTTATGATAATTAATGCAATTTTTGCAGAGTAATGTTAGGGTGTCACGAAAGCTGTGAGAGCTCACATCAACGAATCAACCCCTGTTTTCTAAAGGATGATATAACCAACCACCAATGATAAGTCACACTATGAATAGTCATTTAAATCATAATAAGTTCCCAGAATTGCCTTTAACAATGCGTCGCGATTATGTCGCGAACATTTGATTTATCATACACATAACAGCTATCCGCTATTTCTCATCAAGTCCTGGCCCATTGCTTAATGATATCGTACAACTCTGATGGGCCGCCAATGAATAGACCTCCAACAATAAAAATACAGGATGTTGTTACAGTGCAATGTGTTCCTACAATGCAATGTGCCGCGCATAGTGGTCTCAGTTGTTTCCTCCGAGAACAAGACGTCTGTTGCGTCGAATTACTTGGTTCAATCCCTTCTCCAACTTCTCAGTCTCTCGTCGTGCAGCCGCAAGTGCGCCCTCAGCATCTTCGACGCTCATCAGGGGCATGCCGCCGACACCCACACCGAAGTTCTTTCCACGCTCCTCGCTCGACATGCCGGCTGAGCTAAAGTCCTGCATCGCTCGTGCTCCATCAGGTGGGCTGTAGATGCCCACTCCAGCGGCAGCATCGGGACCATAGAAGTAGGGTGCGAGGGAGTTGAGGCTCGCAGCAGCCGCGTCCTTGGTAGGAGATGCCCCCTTAGGGAATCCCATGTTGGTAGCGCCCAGGTTGAGGCGAGGGAGGACATATTGGTTGATGTAGCTGAGCGCGTCCTCACGCTGAAGCTTTCCGATAGGGTCTTGTGATTGGAGCTGGGCTGTTGCAGGGAAGATGTTGGGACGTCCATTGGGAACAGCTCTGCCCTTGATCAGAGAGAAGGCACCACTTCCGGGCTGATGTCGAGGCGCGATAAAAGATCCAGGATTCTCTGCTGTGTTGGCAATGGCAGCTTGCAGCTCAAGAAAAGCGTCCTCTTCCTCGGGGGTCAGGCCACGAATGCAGTCGCCGTTGGGAGTGATCAGCATGCGGCTACCGTCAACATGAAATTGCTTTCGGACAGGCTTTCCTGAGCGCAGCGCTGCAAGATCCTCGTCCTGGATTTCTCCACACTTGCAAGAGCAGTCCTTACAATGCTCAGCCTTGTTGGCGTTGTTGTTGGCGGCACTGTAGTCGGTGCGAGATGAGCCGCCGGCAATGGGCTTGAACAGCTGAAGCTTATCCACACTCGAAGCCCAGAGAGCATTCTTAATCTCAGCAAAGACGGACGAGGGGCCAGGTTGTGGCTTCTCGGGAGGTTCGTGAGCATCAGCGGTAGAGTCCTTAGAGGATACAGGGGGTGGGGGAGTTGGTTCAGTCTCAATCTCCTTTGCCTTGCCCTTGGACTTGGCTGCCTTCTTTAGAGAAGTCTTGCTCTTGACTGGCTTCTCCTCAGGCTCCCGTTCTGGCTCCTTCACAGGCTCTGGCTGAGGTGGTGGCTGGGATGGCTCCTCAATAGGGGTCTCAAGCTTAGCAGGCTCTGGAACAGGTGTAGAAGCATCAGACTGAGACGCCTTGGCAGGCTTTTCCTTCTTCTGCTTCTTCTTTCGTCCTAGGACAGGAGCATGCACCTCCGCCTCAGGTATGGGGGCCTCGGAAATCAACTTTGTTTCCTGCTTCAAGACGTCCTTGCGTTGCTTTCGCTGCTGGCTCTTTGTTGTAGTTCTGACCGCAGCAGACCCAATTCTGCTGGGAGGTGGAGAGTTCGCACGAGAGTGGGTAACAGAGGCAGATACTACCGAAGCGTTGTCACTAATCATCTCGCTGGCGGGTGTATCTGGCCTATGGTTACCAGACACGGCCCGGGAGGTACCCGACAAAGCAACTGATGCCAGTGTCAAGGCAGGAGAAGCAGGAGGGGGTACCTCCGTCTTCGGGGTGGCAATAACGCGCAATGTCTTTGGTGCTGTTCGGGCTATGGGGGATGCAATTGAAGCAGATGAATGTGCAGGAAGTGGGGGGAAAGCAGCCGCGGTTTCTGTCGACTTCTCGGTCGTTGCAGAGGACTCGCTGGTCTTTGGAGTAGCGGCTTTTCCAACTTGTGTGTTGACGGTGATAGGCTTCTTCTCCGCTGCCTTTGACAATTGGGCAGGTTTCGCTTCTGGAATTTTAGTCTCCTGAGCCTTGACTTCTTGAGCTTTGGTCTCTTGGACTTTGGCCTCTTGAGCCTTAGTCTCCTGGCCCATGCTTTCCTGGCTGGCTCCAACCTTGGCCATCATCCTATCCACAATTCTCTCGGCATTTCGTTTGGCCTTTGGTGTGGCCTTCGGTGTCGGCGTAGCAGGTCGACTCTTGTTCTTCGATGCATCCAGGGCCGGGAAGTCCTCGTCTTGCAAGACACCTCCCTTAGTAAGCTTAGGTTGCGATTGGGTTGTGATTTCTCGAGATAAGCCGCTTTCAGCTGCCAGCGACTTGATGTTCTTCTTCGCCTCCGAGACAGGCGTTGCTGGTTTTGGCTTTCTGGGTGACTGGTCTGGAGTCAAAGAACCTTGTGACAGTCCAGGGGGTGGCATCTTAGGCAATGCTGGCACAATGGTGCTGAATCTCGCATGACCTTGGGTTGACGAAGGCCTTGATATGTTGGGTAATCCAGGAGGTAGAGTTAAGCCAGGCGGGACAGAAGTACGACCCTCCAGGCCGATTGGTGGCATGATTGGGTCGTCAGAGACCAACGCATCGACAGAGTTCGTCGCTTCGTCCAAAGATGGGAGCTCATCATCTGAACGATCGTTAGCATAGGCTCGATCACGATCTGAATGCAAAGCAAAACACAAAGACTACGCTACGACACCACCACCCCATTTATATACAAGACTTTGGGGACAGGGTCATGCTACGGCGACCAACGTCGTCTTCCACGGGGGACAACGAGAGAACAGGCGATTTGGAGAGAATAGAGGGTATTGCTATTTCTGACCAAGATTACCGCCATACCTAGGCGGATGAATTCGACATTGTTAACATACATAGGGGGCTTGTGGAAGACGATGATGGCTTGCCTGACGTGAACCCCCATGTGCGGTCATTTAGACCTGTAAAAGTCGGAGGGTAGGGACATAGGATATTCCTATGTCGCCCTCCGTTTTCCCCAAACAAAAAAACAAAAGATGACGCCTGATGCAAAGTTGACCACCCTGGGCAGCATTGATCTCGCAAATGCCTGCTAAATCAAGATGCGTTTGTGGTGAGTGTCCCCCGAGGAAGATAAAAGGCAACTTTTTTGGCCTTGACCCTGATTTCCGAGAAACGCCCCCTTGTGCATGAAGAAGAAAAAGCCGATATCGTTGAGAGGTTACCAAGCATCACCCTCCCAATATGTAACAACTCCGAAAAAATAGCAAAACTACCACCTCCCATAACCGGCGTTATACATCATGTTGTGGCTGTACCCACCTTGACTCTGACCACCAAACAAGCCCTGTCCGACTCCGGCGCTGCCTTGAGACTGGTGCTGCATTCGCGCCTGCAAGATACTCGGGTCTGCAAGATCTACTAAGCCACTCCCCCCCGAGGAGGAAGTGTTAGCATGTCTGTGCTTCTTCCCCTTCTTCTTCTGCTTGGAGCCCATGTCTTGATAAGCTCCAGGTGTGTTACCATAGAGCGAAGGCAGGAGCCCGGAAGCAGGAGCTGGGGTGGAGGTAGAGGAAGGTGGGTACTGGTTTGAATAAGAAGAAATCATAAACTCACGCTTTCCCGCATCATGGGGCTGGTTGTTGCCAGCCCGTCCGCGGCCGATTAAACTTTGAAGAAGCTCATTCGAGTTGTCCTTAGGGGCACCAAAGGCCTGTCCACCAAACTGGCCGAACATATTAGGAGGAGTACCAGTCGACTTAAGGCCAGGAGGAGGTCCTGGCATGGAGGCACCGTAAAACTGATTATTGCTCTGCGACTGGAATGTGTTGGGCATCATGGAAGACTGCTGAGCCATAATGCGTGGGTTGGCTGCAACCTTGACATTGGTGGCAGAGCTGGCACTGTCGTTGGCGAAGCTGAATCTGGATGACTGGCGATTGTGGCCTTGGCCTTGACTCTGGTTTTGGTTCTGGAAAGCATTGCTTTGGCTCGAAATGCCGGGGGGGCCAGCATTGTCGAATCCACTCTGAGACCGAAGATACAGCTGAGGAGTCATAGATCGCGAACCAGGATTTCCCGAGCTCTGGCCAAATGGCGATGCCCCGGTAAGGGCAGGTCCGAAGAGTCCATCAGTAGAAAGTCTCTGAATAGGAGGCTGGGTGCTGGGTCGGCGATCGAAGCCTCGGTTGTCACTAGATGTGTCACGGTCCTCGGGCTCTCCTCCAAGAGCAAGGCTGCCACCAGTCTCCGGCTCTCCTTCGGATGGCTCACGGGCCTCGGGTCGCTCTTCCTGTTCACCACTCAGGCGAGAGTCTTCCTCCTCTCGCATAGCTCGACGCTTCTCACCACCACGAGGATCGAACATAGGTGGGTACATGTCTGCCGCAGTATCAGGAAAGATAGGCCAGGGGCAGTTTTGCAAGACCTTGAGAATCTCCTTGAGTCGGCTCTCAGGGATCCCTGTAGGTGGTACAGGTGATTCGGGTTCCTTGGCCTTAGATGATGAAGGACCAGCCACAGGCTCCTCCTGCTGAGACTCCTCTTCTTCTTCCTCGTCCTCCTCATCCTCTTCTTCAACTACTTCTTCTGGGACAGGCTCTGCAGTGACGGGTTGAGCCATTGAGATAGCAGGGCTAGATGCAGCACCACTAGTAGCAAGACTGCCTCTGCGACTTCGCTGTGGGTTGCGTGCCCAGTTAGCTGAGGAAGGCAGAGCTGATCCATCGCCACCATTCTCAGAACCCTCTTTACTAATGGAGCGTGTCATCGGATGGGATACGACGGGTGGCGGCGTAGGATGAGGGCCTTGTTGTCGGGAAGCAGACCGTGAGCCACCTCCAGGGAGAGGTCGTTGAGAAGCGATACTGTTCATCGAAGACAGATCCTGGCGGGAATAGCTATCCTCCTCGTCACCCTGCTCGTGCAAGAACATGCAGCCGGGGTTACCGCACTTCTCGTTCTTCAGCCAAGCTGAGCAGTATTTCGTCGTGCCGTGCTGCGCCTTAAGCACTCGATCGCCGTTTTGTGATCCGTGCACGGCTTGAATGCAACGCGTCGCTTCTTCCGGACGTTCGAAGGTGACGTAGATACCAAGTGACTGGTGTTGACCATCCGAACTCTTTCGGTTACTAATCGAAATCTTTTGGATATTACCGTACTGGCCGAAGAACTCGGGCTTTCGCAGTGTCTTGAGCAGTTCGTCCTCTCGAACTGTTGGAGCTAGACCCGTAATATAGACCAAGTTCTTTTGGACGACACGCACGCCGATAAGGTTCTTTCGGTTCTCCTTCTCGGCTTCGCGTTTCTGCAGCTCTTTCTGTCGTTGGTCGAGAGCTCGCTTCTTCTGGTTCTTCTGAATATTGGCACGAAACTCGGCGACTCTGAAGGGGTTCGTCAGCACAGCATCGTGGCGGGGGAGGGGAGGGTTCATCATACTCTTCCTGAGTGACAACCTTCCATTGTATCGTCTTTTCGTCATAAGGTCGTCGGCATGCGGGACATAGGCCGTTCATATTATTTTTGATGTTATTAAAACAAAACTGGCACACCTGTAACCTCGAAGTTAGTCAAACGTGGCCGCAGGGTCAGCCTTGGCCGACAAGGTGATGTTATCGTCGTACCTGGTACCCGCAGGGGCATGGTCGGAAATTCCTGTCCGAGAGATCGAACTCTTCGATGCAAAGAGGGCTATTGAGAAGTCAGCTTTGGGTACCAACATTGCCCAAGGAGCAGTGTGCTGCGAACGCCACCCCCCAGGCGAGCGGTGAAGCATACCAGGTATCCTCCTCTTCTTCTATGAATGAATCCTGGGGCGCCATATTGACAGTCTGTAATTAGGTTGAAAGTCGGTAAATAAGAAGTTTCAAATGCGATGGGTGGAAATGGAAATGTGAGTATAAAGAGGAGGAACGGTGTTTGCTATGCTCAAGGCTGCGGGAAAGTGAAAGATGGAAAATACGGCTAAGCCGTTTGCGGTCTAGACCGGATGTTTGGATCACGTGTCGGTATCTCCGTCATCGAAGCTTGACAGGAAGGGGGGCAGATAGCGAGTACCCGCTGTCGCTGCACAGAACTGCCTCGAGCAAAGTACAGCTCTATCGCCGGCTGAATAGCGGAAAATCCCATACACGTTCTGCCACTAAGATTCTCGAGCCAATGCTTGCGGCATCATTACCAACACCGTAAGGTATTTCGTCTCGACGACCTCTTCCATCGCCAATTGGCCTCGAATCGTCACATAACCGGCCATGGCGACCAGCATTTCTCGAAGCAGGGCTTTGGCCTCAGCTCTACGACCGGCGAAGCCCTCCGTCCAGGTCACTAACAGCCAAGCAATTCGCTGCTTGTCCGGCACGGCCCGTCAATATGTCGCAATGCCGAAGGAGTCTCCCAACCTGCGAAAGGCCCCTCGAGATCACCCCAGCGTTCTGAAGGCACCGATCGTCAACCCTGCCGACAAGTACCAGAGCAAGGCCGATAACATGCACCGCTATGGTGCCTGGCTCATGGGCTCTCTTCCCAAGTACATCCAACAGTTCTCCGTCTGGAAGGACGAACTCACCATCTACATCTCGCCCTCGGGCGTTTACCCTGTCTTCAGCTTCTTGAAGTGTTAGTAACGCGTCAATTGACTACTGGCCACTTGCTAAAACTTTATCAATAGACAACACTGCTGCTGAGTTCACCCAAGTCAGCACTATCACTGCTGCCGACTACCCCACGCGCGAGAACCGTTTCGAAATCGTCTACAACCTTCTCTCGGTCCGCCACAACTCCCGAATCCGTGTCAAGACTTACGCAGATGAGGCTTCTCCTGTCCCCAGTATTACCGGACTCTTTGACGGTGCCAACTGGTACGAGCGAGAGGTGTACGACCTTTTCGGTGTCTTCTTTGCTGGTCACCCCGATCTCCGACGAATCATGACCGATTACGGTTTCGAGGGCCACCCTCTGCGCAAGGACTTCCCCTTGACCGGTTACACTGAGATCCGATACGATGAGGAGAAGAAGCGTATCGTCACTGAGCCTCTTGAGCTCACCCAGGCTTTCCGTAACTTTGAGGGAGGATCCAGCGCCTGGGAGCCCGTTGGAGCCGGACAAGACCGAACACCCGAGTCTTTCAAGCTGCCAACACCCAAGCCTGAGGAGAAGAAGGAGGAGAAGAAATAAAAGGGTCCACCCGAAGTTGTATAAGATGTCATTTGTTAGAAATATCACCTCGTTTTCGCATCTTCTGTCCGTTTATGGTGCAGGGAGTCGTCATCTATAGTGTCATATCAGATACACAACACGCTAACTTTAACATCCTATGTACAACGTGTGGATATGGGTGGTGCTGACTGAAAAAGCTGACAATGCCTGGAATGCCGAGGAATGCGCCTGTTGATAGCGTTACATGTGGTCCGGGAGCCCGCCATGTACCTGGGTGCGGGCAAGGAACTGATTGGCACTACGTCAGGAAGCGAAGCTGACTATCATAGACTGATTTGCCATTGCCTTCTCCGAGAAAGCACGACATGTCAGCTTTCATCATATTATATGCGACTGTTCAATAGATTCGTACGCTACCCCTCCCCATAAAAGTCTATTGAAGTATAATTTATATACCTGTCCTTGCACCCTGCTCACTCAATTGCTCTCTTTGTTCTGTCCTCATTCTTCATACCACTTTTAATTTCATTTCGCTTAGTTGCTGGATCCTCTTAGCCTCTGATTATCTTAGCCTCTGATCATCTTAGCCTCTAGCTATAGTCTTAAGGTAAACCACGATTCAGGAACACCCTTTATCCATCACTCCTTTCTTACATCAATTCCAACATAAACAAATCATGTCGAGTCCAACAAACAGCACAGCCAGCAGCCCCATCAAGTCAAGAAGAACGTCTTCAACAGCATCAAATTTAAGCCAACACGAGCTGGAGTACTCGGCTCTCCGAGACGAACACTTGAGTTACGAAGATGACGTCGACTTTCACATCTTCATCGATGCGCTGGATCGTGTCGAAACACTTGTCACAGAGAGAACTCCTGATCCTAGGAGAGGAAGAAAAGAGTCAATCAGTCGTGTATTCAGCGCACTCAAGCTGCGCCGAAACAGTACTTTAGGATCGACAGCAGGACTAGAATAAACTCAACGTGGGGGTTCATCGATGTCGTCTTCTCACCACCCCTTACAGCACTCAGGATATGGGCTTGGACAAGGGTTCATCTTGCACCCAAAGAAAAGAGACTTTCCTTCTGTACGAAGAGTTATTTGGATTGCACCGGAAAAGGATTTTCTTCGGTCAGGGGCAACGGGTTTCCTTGTTTCCCCTCTATTATCTGATTGTTCACAGGATGTATAATACACCCAGCCGTTCGCTAGGCCTGGCCAGCCACAACTCTATTACACCAACGCGCAATGCAACATTCCTTAACATACCAAAAATGTCTCTCGGAAAATAAATCAGCCTCTTTATGCTTTCTTAGGCTGACCTTAGTCAGACTGAAGAAAAAGTAAAAACGTGGATGGCGAATTCTTTCAACAGTGACCCGGGCTGCCCGGTGTAAGCCTTCTGAAGAGTTGTGAATGCCACATTGACTCAAACAACGAAATGGCACAGGTTGCTCACACCAAGCATGCAACTACGGACATACACGAGTCATTCTCGACCTCCTTTTCATTCTAGGCGTTTGTGACTTATCCGCGGTGAAATCGCTCGAATCGTATGACTTACTGGTCTTTCGGCCGTTTTTGGCTTGAGAGCCACAACTAACGGTGGACCGTTATGAATTAGACTTTTAACTTTGGCCAGTCTCGGGATTGGTTTGTGACTGCTCACTGTGCTCAGACACCAATGGTTCTTTCAATTGGCAGACTGATGAATAACTTATCCTTCTTTCTTTCTAAGTGAACGGATTGGAAATCGTCACACTTGGCTGCCGAGCCAATAGCAAGATTAGACATGGTCAAGTTAGAAGAGAGAAGAGACAAGAAACTCAGGGTAGAACACTTGAGGATTAACAACATATCTAGGCAAACTAAAGAAGCCTTCAAAAGAGCATTCTTGAAGGTTTGAGTAGGTGAGACATTAAAGTTATTGTACTTTCATGTCCGGAACCATGTAAACTGCCCCTCGTAGGTGCCAGACTGTTTCCTAAGCCATACGTCTATATCACTCCCATCAGGCTGGTGAAACACGTCGCATATGCATGTCTACCTCGAATCACGACCTCATCTCATTCTCACCAAGGCCGGGCGATACATTGCACCCTGATCCAGGCCTCAACGCTGCAACGTAAGCTGTGGCTAACCATGGCCCCCAATCATCATGCGAATATGTCTCTGTAAAAAGTATCATAGGCACGCCACTTATTTCATACGGTCAAGAGCATTATTATCGAACTCTCCAAGCCATATCGATTCTTGAGTTTTCGTATTCTTCGTTCCTTTCTTCCTAAACGGCGGCTGAGTCTTAGGATGTCTTCCAACGATCTGGAGATGTCTGAGTTGGTGTCGACCTCTGTGGAAGGAACATCTTTGCAATCGAAAGTATGTAAAGCTTGATTCTATCTTATAAATATTCAACTCATTTCTATTTAGAAGGCTGATGGCAAATCTCAAAGCTCAGAGGCTCTGACTCAGAGCCTAGTTAACTGATCACCCGGCAGAGCGTTCGAGAACTAAAATGAAAGGATTCGGTGAACCAGAATGTCCAACAAGTTTGCAACAGTGGCATATTGTCGGCCTTAGGTCACCTTGCTTTATTCCATCTGCCGTCTGTTGCGATCACTGTGACACTTATATCTCTGTACAGTGTCCATATTCGGTGGGGATATCTTAATGACGAGGAACTCAGCTTTCTGCAATTTGCTGCCAAGGGCCATGAGACTCTTATTTCAATATCTTTAACAGATATCCTTGTGCATCGGACATGCTACAGCCTCTTGCTGAAAAACAGTGGTGTCCCCTAGGCCTTCTCTCATCGTCCTTCAACCTCGGATCTCCCATCCAATACCTTTGTAGCTGGGAACTATGGGGTACATTGTCACGACCAAGTGTCAAGTCGAAGCACATTGGGAGAGGTTCACGGGCTACGGATATACTGGTCATCATAACTATTATCCTCTCTATCGCAAGCGCCCCTCTTTCTGCTATTGTAATCATTCCTTGAAACGGGTGGGGGGAGGTTCGAAGCCTCTGCAGCAAGTGGAACTGGATGATATATTCTACCTGCAAGGACCGCTCTGACGAACAGATCTCGTCTCCGAGCCTAAAGACAGATATGCTTGATATGGAAGTCTCCTGGGTAAGAGACTGGGACGACTCTAAGCTACTACCGAGAACCCACCCGACATCAAGGAGTCAAGCAGCATACGGTAGATCTCCAACATCTCATTTTCCCACAAAGTTCTCACACACGTAGGTTGTAGAAAAATCGGGATAAGTTTAGGTTAGGGCACCATCAAGATTAGGATAGCTTACCTAAAGTCTTAAGGTCTAAATGCCTAAGGTAAGTAGTTATTTATGTCAATACCTTGGCTCTTGTTTTCCTGGTTATTTTCTGAACCACCTGTCACCTTACTTGTCTCACTTACTAGGGACTTCCCTGGCATATTCGACTTAACGGTTGCCACAAGCCCCATAACGGGCGTGGTTGACAAGATATATTTAAATTGGGAAGGGAAGCCCATTATTGTACTCCCGAGGTACAAGCAGAAGTTCCTGGATCTCAACTCGTCGAGATGGCTTTGTTCCTCGACGGAGGGAGAATGGCATGATGAAGAATGCTCATCCTCAGATAAGTGGAAGCATTCCACACCGCACCAAGAAGCCAATGGAAGCAACCCATTGTCGCTGTTGAGTGTAATACCACCCTGGTATCAAGCAACTAGTCGTCGTTTTCTTATTATTCCGGCATTGCCAATAATAAAGTCTTCTTAAGACAGATTAGGATCATGGATTATGGAGGTTTTCCAATACTACTTGGAATACGAGGGTTGCCTGCAAAAGTCTTGACACCAAGTATCACATTTTGGATCCTCCAAGGAATCCCGGTTTCTCCCCCTAGTGCAGCTATACTATTCCTCTACGATAATACAACCTACGACGATACCGATCAGCCTATTGAATTTGATGAGGAGTGTATTGGACCGGATTGGAACCTTAATCTTACTCTCTATCGACTACGTTCTCTTGAGGAAAGCAAATCCACCGTGCAAACTCAGCTTCTCCCCCTTATTTGATATCCAGGCTCATTTTGGTCACAATCCTGGGCCTTCACGTCCCATCGATATGACTAAAGATTGGCTTACTGCCACAAGCCGACACCTGGATCTATCATCCATAGCTGGTGGCAAGTATCATTGAATAGGACAGCAAAGCATTGCACGTAGACTTGTTACAGGACAAACTGCTTCGTATTACGTTTACCCACGCTCAAACTTTCCCAACACCATATACCAGCAGTTCTATCTCTATTAAATCATATCCTACAGCTTCATACCTCATGCTGTTCCTGATTGCTATTGGCGACAAACCGCCAACAGCAGCTCATGACATATGTGACCAGCACCGCTTAATACTCTCCAGCCGCAGGTCGCAATAGTCTCCACCCACGCCAGATAGTCCGTCGCCTCTTCAAATATAAACGCTCATCCCAGTGCTCCAACATCAGAAAAAACTCCACCAAAGATTGATTGTTGCAAAGACGAACAGCGCAGGGAAAACAGGAAGGAAGACCAAGAAGGCTCGCACAAGATTGTGCCAACGCCGGTCTCATGACCATTCTTCTTTCACAAAGGGGAAAAGGAAATTGGAGGTGTATGTTTGCAAGCCTGTTACGCCCCTCGTGCGCTCGTCTTCCGGAACTCCGCCATATGCTAAGGCTGATTGAAAACGCTGCACGCTGCCACAGGCACTTGCCTCGACAGCTGATGATAGTTGGTAATGATAAAAAATTAACATATATAATGATCAATTCTGTGATTGAATGAGCTTTGCTTTGCACAACTACTCGGGCTGTTACCACATGTCCTCCCGCCCATCGTGCCGACGATCGTTCCCGGTGTCATGGTACTGCTGGTAGTATTCCTTGGCTCCCGGACCGTACCCTTCTG